>PVJS01001439.1:30781-98050 GCA_004027185.1 Glis glis | reverse complement strand
TGATGTACTAAGTAAAAAATATTTTTCATGATGTACTAAGCAGAACATTGTTAGTGTTAAGACTTCCTGATGTAAAAAAGGTATAAAAATAAAGTCTGATGCTCGCTGGGCAGAGACAGTGCCTGCAGCTTCACTGAACTGCTGAGCCTCCTGTCTCTCATTCCCTCGCCGACCCTACACCTCCTTCAGGGATTCCCCCAAACCCGCCGAGGCTGGACCCCGGCACTTCACCATGGCCAGGGCTGCCATGCATCCTGAGTGTCCCCTCTGAGGGAGGAGGGTTCTTTATTAGATGGGCATCCTCAAGTATGGTTTCAAGGGACTTTCGCAGATGGGCCGAAGGCAGATTTGTAACATACATTTGTCCTCTAATGAAAGGACAATTTATGCTTGGGAAAGGGACTTGAGGACATTGTGTTCATTCTCTGTATAAAGAATAAGTAACATTCCTTGATAATGATCAGTGTGCTAAAAATATGTCTTAAACCAAAATAATATTACTGCCACCAAACTCTAAAGAAAAGTTTACAATCTTTGCATGGGGAATTGCAAACATAGATTTTGTGAACTAACAAAACTTATTACTCTTGAACTAACAAAACTTATTGCTCTGAGTTTAAGGTGCTTCTATAGGGATTAGAGGGGATAATAATGGTACCTTAAGATGTAGGAAATATAGAACACATTTAAGGTACTTAGCCTTAAATGTAATCACATAGTAAATGGTAAATATTATTATTGCTACTGCTCTCTTGAAAATTAAAATATTTGAAGAAATGTAGCTGAACTGATTGCTGTTATATATAGTTGACTTTTAAACACTAAAACATCAAATTTTAATAAGATGTTGACCATAGAACCCTAGATGTCAACTAACTTGACCAAAGCAATTGTGATAGTATCAATAATCATCTTGTAAATTCTTTGACATTTATTACATCAGTAAATGGAGCAGAGTTCCTCTCTGGTTGAATATGGACAGGCATCAGTGACTGGTATAGTACTGAATGGAGTGGAGCAGTATGGAAGCTAGCCGACTTTCCAGAATAGGTCACGAAAGGGGATACAGGTGGCTCTGTTAGCTTTTGTAATACTCCCTCTTGGAACTCCTCCACTATACCGTGAGAATGTCCAAGCTACGTATAGGTATTTTGGCCGCTATCACTTTTTGATGTCACAGCTGTTAGCCAGCATCAATAGCTAGACTCGTGAGTCTAGCTATGTGAAAGCCTTAGAGGAGACTCTAGTCCCAGCCACCATCTGACTCCAACCACTTTATAAAACCTGAACCTAACCCACCTATGGAGTCCCACGAGAAGGAATGATAAAAACTGGTTACTGTTGTTTATGCCATTATGTTCGGTGTGGTTTTATGCAACGACAGATAACCAGGACAGCAGAAGCACCAGAATCGGAACCTGGCTCTCTTGATTTTGCCCATTGCTTTGATGGCTTTATTAAACTAATTTCACAGTTTTCACTTGGTTTAAGTTAGAATTTACAAAATGCTGATTTTTAGGTATAATGAAGGTCTTAACTATTTTCTAGAAAATTAGAGAGCTGGAAAGGGTGTTAAAGATTATTTGAGCCTCCTTATTATACATATGAATAAATTATATCTCAGATATTTAATTATTTAGGACCATTGTAAGTGCTCCTATGCTTACTTAAAACTTACGTGTCTAAATGTTGTGTAGCCGATGACACAACATAAACACTGGTGCTCAACCAAGTTGTTCCTACGTGTAATTAACCAATGATGTATGGCTAGCTATTATCAAGTTCACATAATCAAATAATTTGGGCTTCTGCTTGATTTTGGAAGGAGGCCTGAATTATGTCTGAGAAATGAATTTATTTTCTGGAACCCGCTTCCTTTTGTGCTTTGTCGACAGAATCAAAATGCTCACTTAAATGCATACAGAAGTGCACATGCATATGTTATTCATTTGTCTACTTTCACATTATGGTTTGAAAGCTTTTTTCCCCTTTTCTCTTGGAAGCTATTGGAAGAAATGGATTAGAAAATTGAAAAATATAAGCGGGAGAATCAACGTGTGTGAAAAACAGGGTGTTTGCTATAGAAGTCAGTCTTCAGTGGTTGAGTGAGGGAATACATATTGCTATTGTCAACAGCATAGTGGTCTTGGAGAATCCTGGGGGAAGATTGCAAGAGGGAGGGTGATGGGGAGATTCTATTTTTTGCTTTTGCCCACTCTGCATTTATCAGCCTGAGGGATAGGAAGTTAATCTCAACTTACCCAGGTTTTTTTTTTCCTCCCTACTGCTCCCAGTACTTTTTGGCAGCTGTATCTCTTTCCTGAGGCTGAGAAAGGGAGGAGGCTACTAGCCCTAAGAAGCCCAGATACCACCAGGAGAACCTCTGACACATCCAACTCAGAGCCCTTCCCCTCTGCTGAGCGCTCAGCAATTTCACTGGTGCCCAAATACCTCCTTCTCAATGATACATCTTTTAATTTCTAAACCTTTGACATTTCTAAATTTAGTTTTAGTTGAATTATTAAGGGTTTTTAAGAATCTTTTGCTCTGATGGGCAACATCATGAATGGGTTGGTGATATGGTTGGGTTGGGTAGTGTTAATGGCTTACCACCAGCCCTCAAGGAGCAAGAGTTAGCCCTGAGAGGGAGGATGCTATAAATTCCATTCCACATTCCATTCCTTCCCTTTTGTGAATACAGCTGAAGTCCAGGGGTTATAGTTTCAGTGCACGAAGTTCCTTGTATGGGATAAAGACACACTAGTTGTTAGATTGGTAAAGCAGTGAGGAATGTCCCTGCTTTCCTTTTCTTTCACAAGGTTACAATCTATAACTCATAAAAATGCAATCCAAGTAAAAGTTTAAGAAATTTTAACTCTAATGAAAAAAACAGATTTTTTTTCTGCTTGAATCTCCTGTGTGTTAAAGTTCTACCTTACAAAGTCTCTTTAAGCATCCCCCCCATACATGCATTTTCCTAGGAGAAGCAATACTTTAATCTACTCAGTACAAATCAGTTTCAGATGAACTTAAAACAAGTCCTAGTGACAGTACCCTATGAGAAGAGACTTTCATCTTCATACCAGAAGATGAAAGCACATTTTTATAGTTATGCAAAGTTTTTCTCCAAGGAATTACCCCTGCTGAATTTATCATTGCACACATTCTGTTCCCTTTTGGGAATGTAAACGGAGTCCAGGGGTTCTAGGTTCAATGCACTAAGTTACTTGTATGGGATGAAGACACAATAGTTATTAGATTGGTAAAACTGTGACAAATGTCCCTGTTTTCCTTTTTTCCCCCCACAAGATTAAAATCCAATTAGTCATCAAAATGTAATCCAAGGGAAAGTATGGATGTGGAGTTAGAAGGCCTGATCTCTTGCATTGCAGGAAGACTGACATTTCTTTCTCCAAGGTAACATTTAAGAACTCGGAGAGGAAACTCTTAAATACACTGTGAGGAACACAGAACATAGGAGTTGTATCTAAGGTGACAATCTCCTGTTGTTAAGGTTACACTTGAAAGTGTGTAGGAAGGCAACTCAGGGGAACATTTACTGTGTCCAGTATTTCTTGCACTGTTGGAGCACATGGCCCTTTTGAGCACCAGGGGAAGATGCTGGCTTGCATTTGCAGCCAGCTGTATGAAATGCGGCTGCAGGTAAGCCTGCTTTTATTCTCACTGCGGTGAGGGGAGATGCTTCTGGGAATCTCCTGCAGGCCAGCAGAATCAGTCCCCTGCCACTCACTCCCAGGCACGTGAATTGTAGAGGGCAATTGTGGTGGGAATCATTACTGCATCCTTTGTACAATTGTTTCTCTGCCTCCCAGTGTCTCTCTGACTTTCTCTGTCTTTCACCTGAGAGCATATATTTAACCTCTAAAGAGTTAAATGTATATATAATGGAGCTTCCCCAGAATATGCATTGGACTTCTGTCTTTGAATTCCTCTGTTTTAAAGACTTAAGATTTATTCATATTTGATTGACTTCCCCCTTCATCCCCAGAGCTCAGAGTCACAGCTGCTGATGGAGGCTGAGACGGGTTTGCTGAGTGGTTGACGTACTGTCTGGGTTCCCTGAGACATTGATCCTTTTGGGTGTCTGCTGAACTCCACAGGGGACCACAGAGCTTTCGTAGGTGGTCCTGGGCTGTCTCTTTTGTTCAAAAATGTTCAGCCTTTTCCTCTGTCATAGTGAGTAATTTATTTAATACAGACAAGTACCATCAGGCAAAAACCAAAAAAAAAAAAAAATGTGTGTCTCATCACAGCAGACACAAACTCCGTATTCATTCTGGTAAAGACTGTTTTTTTCTTTGACCATGCCAACTAGGAGGAATTGAGAAATTGGACATTTGAGTGAATCTGTGGATGGTAAAGTTTTGTAGTTTCATGGCACAGTGAAAGGAGCACAGAACCTGTAGCCAACTGAATGCTACTTAACATACGCCAGGCTTCGCATAAGAAGAGCTGATGCTAACTGTAAGTCAGACTGTGTTATGAAAGCTTTTCATATAATAGCCCCTCTTTAATCTTCTCCAAAATCCTCCAAGGTAAGGCTGCTATTTATGTCTCCATTTTAAAGTAGTGGAAATAGAGGTACAGAGAAACTGAACAACTGCCTCAGGCCACACAGCTTGGAAGTAGCAGAACTGGGATTTGAAGCCAGGCAATCCGGCTCAGTGCCTACATACTTAGCTGCTGTTAATTCTGATTTCCCCTCTGCCCTGTCTCATTTAATTCTCACAACAACTCTGCCATTCGACCACTATCATCATTCGCAGATCACATATGAAGTCACAGCTTAGTTCAATGTCACCTAACAATGAAAGGGAAGGGTTTCCACAAAAAGCAATGATCTTCAGAATATTGTATCAAAGAGGGACCTGAGCCAGGCATGGTGGTACACACCTGTGGGGGACTGAGCCAGCCTCAGCAGCTTGGTTAGGTCCTCAGCAACTTAGAGAGACTCTATTCCAAAATAAAAAATAAAATAAAATAGGGCTGGGATGTAGCTCAGAGGTAGAATGACCCTGGGTTTAATTCCTAGAACCAAAAAAAAAAAAAAAAAGGACCTGGGTTTAGGCTGTGGTTATGCCCCATATGAGCTCTGGGACCATGTGTCAGTCGCTTCTCCTAGAGCCTCACTTTCCTTCCCCCTCCTAGAAGTGGAGATAGGGTAGAGTCCTGCCCACCTTGTTGGTTTAGGGGCAGGAACAGATTCACAGCAAAGGCAGAAGCCTGTCCTCTCCAGCGTCCTTGGCAGTGAGGAAGGAGCCTCTTGGCTCATTTCCCTCTTTCATTTCTAAGAGTTGACACAGTGAGCTGAGCTGCGACCAGACCTCGGAAGAGTTTCCGTCCTTTCCTAGGCATGGAAGTGACTTCCCAAGAGGGACTCGGGCACTGAAGTACTTGGATCTGCCTCATCAACCTGCGAGGTAGAAAAGTTTCTAATTTTCCCAAAACTTTGCTTAGGAGCCTTGGCTCAGGTAGACCCTGAAGGGAAAACTAAAGGTAAAGTAATATCCAGTATTTTTTCCAAAAAGACAAAATATTTTGAGGAAGAGAAGTAGCACTGGAAACAAGATATGGTGTGGTAGCTCCTTTTGATGAATTTTTATTCCCATGCCACATTTACAATCTTATAATCTTATAAACAATAGAAGGTCAAGGATGTATCTTGTAAGGGCTGATGCTATTTTATTTTATTTTTTATTGGTGCATTGTAATCATATATTTTGATGAAGGCCGGAGTGATAGAGGCATACATGAACATAGTATTTTTTTAGCTCTCCCCCAGTTCCCACCCCACTCCCTCTCCCTCCCCACCTCAACACATTGATTGGCTTTGATAAGTTTGTGTATGTACATCATGTCCATGTACACCACTGAGGTGTTTCCCTCTTCAAGTCTCCCCCCCTCAGGTCCCCTCCTTCACTCGACTTAGGTTTCTTCTTTGTCTGGAGTCCCTCCTGTGTCCCAATTTCTCCCTAGCTTCCACATATGAGAGAAAACATCTGACCCTTCCCTTTTTGTGACTGACTAATCTCATTTAGCATAATATTCTCCAGGTCCATCCATTGCCCTGCAAATGACATAATTTTAAAGACTCATTGGGCTTTGAGTAAGTATTATCAGTCATTACTTGAATCCATCTATACTATTCTGGAAGCTTTTGGTGCAGCTAAATGAGGGCAGGATTATGAGGAATGGGATTTATGGGAGATAATCTGGTATCAATGGAGGGGAAGCTATAGTGGGAGGCTCATTTCTAGAGTGGGTGGGGAAGTGTGCTGGCTCCAGGTACTAGAATCTAAAGGACAATTAAATTGGCACTACAGGCAGGCGTGGTGGTGCATGCTGTAATCCTACTACTTGGGTGGCTGAGACCAGAGGGTCACAGGTTCAAGATCAGACTCAGCAATTTAGCAAGAACCTCAGCAACTTAGCGAGATCCTGTTTCAAAATAAACAATAAAATAGGGCTGGAGTGTAGCTCAGAGGTAGAACACCTCTGGGTTCAATCCTCAGTACCAAATATATATATAAAATGGCACTTCATTGGCTCTCCAAATTCTCTGGGACCATGCTTCTACTAAATTCCTATTTTAGTTATCTTTTTAAAAAAAATGATTGGTGCATTGTAGTGAGATTGAAAGTGATACATTCATATTCATGCACCACATCTCTCGGTGAGTTTGCTGCACTACATCTTCGTGTGCTGCGTTGTGATGTGGGGTGCTGGCTGGGTGGTTTTTTGCAGGTTGTGCTGGTGTGTGCTCCATGTCTACAATGACATGAGATGGGTGGCTGGAGCTGGGCTCAGCTGGGGTAGCTGCTGACTGGAATTCTTTCTCCATATGCTCTTTAACTCTCATGGAAGCTAGACTGAGCTATGTGGGGAAGAATCCCAGGAAGAAGAGTCCCAAACATACAAGCTCTTTTCAAACTTTCATTTGTGTCATGTTTGCTGATGTCTTATTGGCCATAAAGAAAAAAAAAAGCAACAACAACAAAAACCCCTCAAGCTCAGAGCCAATGCAGTTAAAAGAGTCAACAAGTATGGATGTGAGGAGGTGAAATTTATTGGGAGTGATTAGTCTAACAATCTATAGTAGCTTGCTCTCTGTTTTCTTTCTATATGCAAATGTGATTGCAACTATTGAAACCAAAGTTTCACCTGATCCTGATACCATGGGTGAAGCTTATGAATGTGTGATATGAATCAGATCTAGATGTGGACCAGGTCCTCTTGATCCTGAGACATGTGAACTAAGAAGATAAGTTACCTGACCTCTTACATCTAACCCACTATGGTGAGATGGACATCAGAGTCAAGACACTCACAGTAGATATTCCCATTCTAAAATGGAGAGGGGGAGTCAGGTGTGGTGGCACATTCCTGTAATCCCAGTACTTGTGAGGCTGAGACAGGAGGATCGTATGTTCGAAGCCAGCCTCAGCAACCTAGCAAGACTCTGTTTCAAAACAAAAACTTAAAAAAGGGGGTTGGGAGTGTAGCTAGGAGGTAAAATTCCCCTGGGTTCAATCCCAGTACCACCAAGGAAAACAAAAGAGGGGTAGACGAAAGTACACAGAGGTCACCTGGCCCATAGAAACTGAATTTAGCCAGGCACAGAGTGTCAGCACTCCTTATTCTGGAGAAAAGAATGTTCCTTGCCTAGGACTCAGTTCTGCTTTGTGACAGTGGTTGCCTAATCCATTGTTTTCTGCAGCTCTTAGCTCTAACCTCTGTTCTTTCCCTTCCCAGAAGAAATGGCTAGTGTTTGCAGCTAAGTAGCTTTCTCCATCTGCTTCCCGCTTGTAGAATGTTGGGGGTCCAGAACCTCTTTTCATTTTGAACTTTCTTTGCCCCTTTTAGTTCGAGCTGGCACAAAGTTTTATACATTTCACTCAGTGGGAATTCTATAAATTTGACTGGGTTCACTTCGTTCCCCTCAAGTCGCTCCATAATTCTTTTTAAGACAGACCTCTGTCTATTTTGGGCTGAGTGTCAGGGTGCTGGGGGACTTTGCCTTTAAGATTGTAAGTCACTCTTTAGTCTAGTTGAGAGGGTCTAACCAGGTACTCTGTTGAATCTTTCTGAAGTCTTAACAAAAGGTCTTATAGATAAACCATTGATTTGATCTCAACCCTCAGGCTATTTCTTACTTTTTAAATCTTTTACAGACTAAAGCGAGGGAAAATGTGAAATAGTTTTATTTTCCAACCCAGGACATGAAAGTAAAAAAAGTAAAAGTACTGGTTCTTTTATATTTTCTTGAAATTCTGCTTGCAAACTTAATAGGTCTCTCTGTAGCTAATCTCTGTTTTATCCAAGATAGCTAGCTGGCACAGTCAAATGTCTCCTTAGTTGGATTCACAAATCCATTTTCTATCTTCTAAACTAATGCAGGCAATAAATTTTGCCAGCTGATTTTACTACAAACCACGAGCCACTATCTTTTCAGTTTCCTGTGGCAGATTCTTCACATGGTAAACAGAATAATGACTCCCTCAAAAGAGGACTGTACTCTAATCTTCAAAAACCATGAATATGTTATCTTCATGAAAGAAAGGATTAAGTTAAGGATCTTGGGATGGAGAAATTATCCTGGATTACCTGATATAACCAAAGCAATTACAAAGGCATATATAAAAGAAAGAAAGAGGGAGGCAGGAGAGGCAGAGAGGGATCATCCTGTAACGGGAAAGGAAGGTGGTAATGGTGGTAGAGGAGGAGGAGGAGGAGGAGGAGGAGAGAGATTGTGATTTGAAGATGATATACGGATGGATTTAAAAATGGAAGAAGGGAGCTGGGCGTGGTGGCACACGCTTGTAATCCCAGTACTTTGGGAGGTGGAGACCGGAGGATCAGGGTTCACGGCCAGCCTCACCTCTTTCTCTCTCTACCTAGTGAGGCCCTCCGCAACTTCGTGAGACCCGGTTTCAAAATAAAGCATAAAAAATAGGGCCGGGGGTGTAGCGCGGAGGTAGAACGCCCTTAGGTTCAATCCCCGGTACCACAAAAAAAAAAAAAAAATGGAAGAAGGGGTTACAAGTCAAAGACTGCAAGATAGAAAAAAGCAAGGAAATATTTTCTTGTCTAGAGTCTTCAGAAGGAATGTAGCCCTGCCAACACCTGGGTTTTAGTTCTTTAATATCCATTTTGGACTTCAGATCTCCAGAACTGTAAGATAAAGCTCGAGTATCCCTTATCCATAATGCTTGGAACCAAAATGTTTCAGATTGAGAGGTTTTCAGAGTTTTGGAATATTTGCACACATTTTACCAGTTGAGCATCCTTAATCTGACCATCCAAAATCCAAAATTTTTTTTTTTGGTACTGAGGATTGAACCCAGGGGCATTCTACCTCTACCTCCGAGCTACACCCTCAGCCCTATTTTTTATTCTTTATTTTGAAACAGGGTCTCACTAAATTGCGGAGGGCCTCACTAAGTAGCTGAGGCTGGCTGCGAACCTGCGATCCTCCTGTCTCAGCCTCCCAAGTACTGGGATTTACAAGCGTGTGCCACCGCCCCCGGCCAAAATAAAAAACTTTTTGAACAATGGAGAATGCTCAACCTGTGATATCTGTGTTGTTTAAATTATTAACTTTGTGGCGATTTATTCTAAAAGGTGATTGGATTCATGTCATTTAATGAGTTCAAGTAGACAGAAATCTATCTAACCTGAGATATTCTCAAGAATAAAGGGACTCAGAGAAACAAGGGTGGCACTCTTTTTTTTTTCCTAAGCCCAAGCAGCTGCTGGGTGTTCTAGTTTTTATTAAAAAGGTCTTCTGGAGTAGAGAGGAGTTCAATGTTCAACGAAAGCTTCTATGAGCTATTAGTCTTCAGTGGGATGTTTTTAAGCATTTTCTAAATATCTTGATTTGTACTCAATTCTCCTTGTCCACTGAGAAAGGAAAAAATTTCTAAAGGATATTGTTTGTTAATGCAGCCTGGTAGAGAAAGTTAAAATCCATGCATGTTAGCATAGCTAAACTTTGGGTTATCTTAACCCTAAAATTTTAATAAACCAATAAACAAATGAGATTGGTGTCATAGAGTCATAACTTGCAAATCTTTGGCCTATCAGTCCCATGCTTGGATGATTATTAATGTAGCTATTTAATGCATTTATGTGGAAAGAAACCAATTCCCAGCAGGAAAGTAGCAACTCTCACTTAGGATCTGACTGGGGCTTCTGGAATATGAACCAACCAACTCAGCTGAGTGCTAAATGTTTACCAAAGCCTGGGCATCAGGGACATGCTTGCAGGCATATTTTGCTTGCTCACCAGAACAATCCAGAAAAGTCACAACTGTTCTGAAAACCTTAATGGGTTAACAAATGGACGTTTGAACAATTTATAGTAAGCTGCTCAAGAGTCTCTGATTGAATTCCTTATTTGAAGTTCTGTGAGAGTTCAGGGTGTCAATGCGTTTTGGGAAGAGTACAAGTGAAAATGAGAATTATAAGTAGAATCTCAGTCTTTTCTTAGGATGGAAGACAATGCCTATCACTCATGAGTCTAAGATTAGTCTTTGATTAATTAGTAAAGAAATACATCTTGAATGTTCCCCAAGAGCGCATGTGTGTGGTCAGCCAGGAGCTGGCCTCTGTTCTGACCATGGTGGGTCAGAGGAGGTGAATTACTGGGCTGCAGGCAAAGGTGTAAAGCCCTAAGATGCTGGTAAATGATTAACAACTGGCTCTCAGCAAAAAAAAAAAAAAAAAAAAAAAAAAAAAAAAAAAAAAAAAAAAAAAAAAAAAAAAAAAAAAAAAAAAAAAAAAAAAAAAAAAAAAAAAAAAAAAAAAAGAAAAGAAAGGCCATGGTGTACATCCTCCCGCCATGACCTAGTTCAACCTACTTAACTGGATATTGCTGAACACAGATTCAGGAGCAGATGTGCCCAATCGGTTCTTATCTGCTGGTGCAAAGTAATGTCTTCACTTAATCACTGTGAGGAGCTCTCAGGGCGTAGTGTAAGAAACATATAGTGGCTACAAGATATAGCTATAAATCCCATTTGACACCTCGCAGGACCTATCCTTGGTGTGTCACTTGGCCATGGGGTGTGACCTGGGCTGGGGATTTCTAACACAGACATGGGGATTACTGGGTCTTTATGACAATGGGGCCAAAAAACTGGTTGTCATAGAGACCCGGCCACCTCAGCACAGATACCACTTTTGAACCTTAAAACAAAGAGTACCTTCACAAGAATTGCTCAAACTCCCTTTAAGAAAGAAACATCTGGTAACTGACTATGGCCATGACAGGAATAAGAAAGGGAGAAGAGTCATCTGAACTCTAATAATTATCCCCAGACAGAGACTGTGAGTGCATCTGGCCATGCCACTGGCTGCTCCTGCTGTTCGTCTTGTGAGATCGCTGCCAGAATCGACAGCCTGGACATCAAATGGTACCCAGGACTCATTGCTGACAAGCACTGGGCTGAAGGGGAGAAGCAGCCTCTGGGGAAGCTGGTTAAGGAGAACCACCTGAGAACCCCGGAGGAGACACAGGGGCAGAAGCCACACAGTCACTTAGATTTGGGGCTCTTCCAAGCACTTGCATTTGTGCTTACCTTGTGAATGCAATGATGGTGAGCACTTTAAGAATGTCTCTTCCTTTTTGTTGTTTCTTTTTTCTCTAAAGGAAAGCTAATAAGAGGTGTTGCTGTTTTCCATGAAGGACTACGTCTTCATGTCCTAGAGATGTTTCATATTAAAGCCCACAGAGCCTAAATCCTGGACTCCCTCAGGTGCCAGGGATGCTTCATGCAGAAGCCATGGTAGATGACAGGCTCATCTAGGTATTGGAACACTGGCTGGATTTTGAAAAAATTGACTTGTGATTCCAGTATTAAATTTTCAGAGGCATGTTATATAAGAGATTAAAGGACCCTTTTTCAGTGATTCATTTAAATCAATTATGAATAAGTTGACATCCCTGGGAAGCCTCTGAATATTTTATTATATGTAGGGATGGCACTTCTAATTGGAGACTGATATGCTCACCTCCTCACCTCAGTCTTTCCCCGCTGCAGTCTCCCAGCACAGTCAGTCTTAAAGTTGCTATGTTTAAGAATTATTCTGAAATCATTCAGAGTGGGAGTAAGAGAACCATGTGATATAATGTCAGGGTTCTGAATTTCTTAAGGTGGCTGCCGGAAGAGTTAGTTCTAGCCTGGATTCATTACAGGTCAGGGTAGAAACATCTCTAGTGTCCTTTGGGCTGTGTTTACCAGGGTTGGATCAGCTGATCACTCTAGAAGCATGTGCTCTGTGTTTTCCCACGAAGGAACTGTTCAATAATAATTTGAAGATACAGTCAGAACCTCCGAGGAGGCTCAGAATGACTCAGCTTTTGGAAGATTTGGGATTGAGCGTGGGTGCTGTGACTTCTTTAATCCCAGGCAATAGCCTAGGACTGCCTTTCCTATCATAAACCATGCATTGAAACTAGGGTCAGGAGTGGGAAGGGTGATCAAGCCTCACCAGAATGTTTAGCAAAATGCACATTAATGTGTGGTCAAGAATGTTTTTTCCAGTTGCTTATAATAGCTAAGAATTCAGAAACAATGTAAATGTCCTCAACTTGGAAACTAAAATATTAAAATATGACCTGGTAATACAATGGGATTCTACGCAATTACACACACACACACACACACACACACACACACCTAATGAATAAGTGATGTACAATAAAGTAAAAAGCACTACATTTCATTCATGTAAAAGATGTATGTTGACATAATAAAGATATACCCGGAGCTGGGCATGGTGGTGCATGCCTATAATCACAGTAGTTGGGAGGCTGAGAAAGCAGGATCACAGGTTCTAGGCCAGTCTCAGCAACTTAGCAAGACCCTGTTTCAAAATGAAAAATAAAATAGGGCTGGGGGTGTAGCTCAGGGGTAGAATGTCCCTGGGTTCAATCATCAGAACCCAAAACAAAACAAAACAAAGAAACAAACAAAAAACCAAACCAAAACAAAACATACAAACATGACTAGAATAATTTGTAAGTAATTTGGGAATTATAGGTACTCTTTTTCTAGTTTATTTATCTACATTTCCCCTTCCTTTCTTCCTTCCTTCCTTCCTTCCTTCCTTCCTTCCTTCCTTCCTTCTTTCCTTCCTTCCTTCCTTTCTTTTTGTGGTACTGGGGGTTGAACTCAGAAGAATTCTACATCTGAGTTATCCCCAACCCTTTTTAATTTATTTTTTGTTTGTTTTGAAACAGGGTCTCACTAGTTTGCTGAGAGTCTCACTAAGTTGCTGAAGATGATCTCGAACCTGTGATCCTCCTGTCTCAGCCTCCCCAGTACTGGGATTATAGGCATGAGCCACCAAGCTGGCTTTATTCATGTACATTTCTACATTGAATAGATATCATATAGTAGTGAAATAATAGCACAAGGTTAAAATGAAAGAAGAAAGTTGTTTCAAATGTTCAGTTTTAGAGAGATGTTTGTAAGGCTCTGGCTGTGTCCCCATCTTCCTGGACTTCTGTCTTTCTCATTCCAGAAAGTTCTCCTCCACCCCCTGAACCCCCAGGCTCTGCTTTGTGGGAGCCAATGTGGTGGATTCAATGATTTTGCTTTTTCCTCCTAAGGATGCTCCTCAGGAATTTGCGTGAAGATGGAGACCTGGATAAGACAGTTTTCTCTTGAAGGTCAGGGAAGCTGGAGCTGTTTCAAAAGTCCTCAGAGGGAAGCCCATGCTGGAATCCAGTGGCTGGCTTTCCAGGGACAGACCCTCCTGACCAGCATTGTCATGGATCCGGACACCAGGACTAGCTCCCTCAGTCTCCTGTGGCTTCTCTTCTGCCCTTCTACAGCTGTGCTTCTGCCACAGGAGGCCCGGAGCCTGAAGAAATCCTCAAGTAGCTCATCAGGATGCAGCTGCCCTCTTGGCTCAATCCTACTTAATGTCTATGTCAGCATATCCCTTGCCTCCTCTAAGTCTCAGTCCATGAGCTGTGTTTTTAGCTTTCCTAAATGGAAGCATGTCTCAAGAGGAGGATTAGCCAATTGGCTAAAGAACAAAGAATCAATTTAGTTTAAAATAGCTCTTTTAATGGTGGTATTTTGCATCCACAGTAATTTTCCAAGGCACTGTGGCTTTGTGCAAAATCATGGGGGAGCCGTGAGTGGGCTCGCCTGTCACCATTAGGTGGGGAGAGGTTGCGGTGGAACCCGGCTTTCTGTTGAAGGGAGAAGCTGGGCCAGGAAAGAATGTAACTTTTAGACTATCTGAAGTGCAATGACAACTGCTTAGGGTGCTTCTTGAGTGTCTTATCTTCAATGGAAAAAGAAAAGAAATTATCAAAAGCTATAAGGAGAGGATAAGCTGAAGAATTTATAGCCTTGCCCATGCACCGACTAATTGATTTTATGAAATGATCTAACAAGGTCCCCTGGCACTGAAATCTATCCCTAGCAACACAAGGACTCATAACTGATGTTTTAAAGTAAAAAATCTCTCATTGCACGGTTAACCAAATAATTGGGACATGTATCTCATTTGAAGCAGAAAACTGAATTTAGGTAACACATCTAATGGAAATCAGGCATGATGCTTCAAATAAAAGTTGAAACTATTGTTTAATTCTTCCTTTTTTGTTACCACAAAAAGTTATCTGCCCAATCCACCTCCTAAGACAAAAGATGATACATGTGTTTCATACATTTTTATTTTTTTATATCTGGTTATTGAACCCAGGGGCATTCTACCTCTGAGATACACCCTCAGCCCTTTTTATTTGTCTATTTTGAAACAGGGCCTTGCTGAGTTGCTGAGGATCTCCCTAAATTTCTGAGGCTGACCTTGATATGTGATCCTTCTTTCTTAGACTCCCAAGTACTGGGATTATAAGCATGTACCATCATGCCCAGCTTCAAGCATTTTTTTGAAAAAAAAAAATAAGTCGATCTTGCTCTCCAAGGGTTTAAAATGTAAAGTAATACACATGATGATAAAAATGAAAAAAAATAAATATTCTATTTTTAAGGAACTAGTAAGAGCCAAACACTAGGTATAAGCTGTTTCTTCTTGTATAATAATTGTGAAATGTAGACATGTTGATTATTCCCACTTATCAGAATAGAAAAAAATGAGGCCAGAGTTTAATCTTTCCCAAGACTTTTTAGGATAGAAATGGTTAAGCTAAGTTTTGAACTTCCTGGCTTCCAGTAAAACCACATGGCCTTTCATATATAGAAAGAGACCACATATAAAGAGAGAGTTATATTTTTGATAATGTAGAAGTTAGAGTGAAATTACCTAAAAAGGATTTATTCAGTAGGCCACTGTGAGATGAATTAAGTAAGTAGGCTGGGGAAAGGAAGTGTCAGGGTGCTGGGGAATATTCTGAACCCTGAAAAAAGATGAAAGATACGATAACCCATGGAGAACAGAAGTCAGGTGTTGAACAGAAACATCGGGTAAGAATTAAGACCAGGGGCTTAGTCATGAGCTGTTCAGGGGAAGGGTCCTGTCTGAGACTCTTCCCTATTTCCCACACACAGCCCTCCTTTTATGTCCTTGATGTCTCCTACTATTTTCCAAATGCAAGAATAGGCTACTTCAGAGTTGGGCATGGTGGCACACATTTGTAATCCCAATACTTGGGGAGACAGAGACAGGAGGATTGCAGGATTGCAGGTTCGCAGCCAAGATCAAGTTCCTAGACAGAGGTGGAAATTACCAGGATATAGAGCCCCAGGTACTTCTCATACTAACTAGTATGTGGCTTTATTTAACCTAGAAAATAATTCAACCTAGGAATGTTTAATACAGGAGCTCTGAATCAGAGTTTCATGGATCAGCTTGGTTGGGGAAGGAGGCCTGGAAATTTCTATATTGGCAGTCTAGTGTATATTAGACAAGTTTAGAGCATATTCACTTTTTAATCAGGAAAGAAAACCCATAGCCTTTATCAGATTCAGAAGGTGACTGAATTATAATACTAATCATAAGATGAAGTAATAGAAAAACAAGAAGATTCAAAGACTAGCCTTCCTCTCTTAATTCATTTCCTTCTCTCCATCCTCCAAAATGCCAAGGTTGTTCTTGACTGCACCTCTTCCCTTATCATGTAATAAACGCTGACATTTAATTGCTGTCGTCTTGGCACTTTCCTTAAATATCATCACCTCACCATTGTGTTCAGCTAACTCCTCTGCATCCATTGGAGCCCAGAACTTTCATCTTCCTTTAAGTCTTTCCTGACTATTTTAGGTGCCCTTCTTGCTCTGCATTCCTGGAGGATTTATGCTTTATCCTGCACAACTTCTCATTTCATTTATCTTGTCCTTGTTATTTCATGAAGTTGGCTTTTGAATGCTGATAGATTGACAGATCCTTGGGCACAGAGGATCACATCATAGATGGATGGTTCTGAGCATGCACTTGGTTGAGTCTTCCCTTTACTGTGTGCCTGTGGGCAGGTTACTAAAGTGTGTGTCCCTTGGAATTCTCCTCAGTGGAATGATGACAACAGAACCTCCACCATTCAGTTTATGGAAGAATGAATGAGGGAATGAGTGAAAAGAGCTTAACACAGTTTCGGGAAACTGTATTTATTTGAAGTATTGCAGTATATTCACCATTACCTACTTGTTTTTCTAAAGCACTATGGGAGCCTCTCTGTTCCCACTCTTCAGTTCTGAGACACCAGGAAAGTCATTTAAGTTCATCCAGCCTCAGTTTCCTCAACTTTGAACAATGCTAGGATATTTGCAAACAGCGATCTTGAAGGGGTCAAATGAGACGATGGTGATTGGCGTGCTCTGGTACCCTAACTTCATGTCAGCCTCAGCCAAGCCATCAGGACCCTGTGCTAGATTTCCTACTGAAGTAGTACTCTGAAGTTATAATGTAAGTGCTGAGCCTAGAACTTCCAGGAGCAAAGTTACCAGACTTCCTCAATGGAGGTAGGAGAAAACAGCCCATACCCAGAAAGAAGCAGATCTGGGAGAAATAGAGGTACTGTATGCCTTAAGCCCATGGTTCTCAGAAACCCTTGCTATTTCTTTGCCCTTTTTGTTTACTGAGCCAAGGAATTCACTGTCTTTCATTGGCTTTCATGCATACTGTTCCAAACAAGGCTAGTTAGAGCAGCAGGCCCCATTGGGCTTCTGGAGCATCTTTAACTTAGGATGCCCAGGGCAAAGTGACTTTCCCTCTGTCCATGTTTTCTTTTCCAATCAAAAGAGATACAGAGATTTTAGAAATGTTAGAGAGGAGGCAGGACACATGCATTCCATGGGGATTTCCTGGCACCACCTACACAGAACAGAGGAGGAACCCTTCTACCCTTTAGTAGCATTTAGGGTACACATATTCCCCTAGTCCATGGGGCATGCAGAAGTTTGGGAAAGATCTCCAGTGCAGGGCAGGGTTTAGGCAAATGCCTGTTCTAACAGGCTCTGAATTCCTCAGGAGGGTGGCAGCAATTGCAATGGTGTGTGTGTATCTTGGGGAACACTTTACAAGAAATGGCGGCTCTTGAGGGAACTGCCAGGGTTCCAAGGAGAGGTGCCAAGGTTGAGCGGGAGCGTCAGTGGAGAAGCCTGCCTCTGTCATGGCCCAGGGTAACTGCCAGAGGCTGCTGCAGCAGTGAGGACTCAGAACCTATCCCTTCTGCTTTGCTGAGAAACTAAAACCCGTGCCTGTTGGGGAAAATGTGGGCTCTGGCAATTATGCTGATAGGGGTCTTATCAAGACATATTTGATTTTGTAGCCATAGGAAGGTTACATACATCTTTAGAATCTAGGTTTGGGTTTCCTTTCCAGCTAGGAAATTTATGTTGCTTAAATGCTTCAGTGAAAACCCTGAAGCTGTAGTCGAAGTTTCTGCTCATGTGTACAGATATACACATCTAGATGAGGTATACTGTGTGTGTATGTGTGTGTGTGTGTGTGTGTGTGTGTGTGTGTATCATTGTAACTCACTAACTTCAAAGACATACAAGACTTGGTTATACGGCTCCTTCTCGCCCCATGCAGATTATTATATTATAAAGCTAAGGTTGGGGTGATCATGGGAGAAGGCTGCATTTTATGTGTTTTTCAGAATAAAAATTTACCCTCTTGGTGGCAGGGTCCTAGGGTTTTCTGAGGAGATTTCATTTTTAAGCGACTTATTTTCAAATAAATGATTACGAAAGTAATAAATCCTCATGTCAGAAAATTTGGGAAAAAAGTATAGAAAAGGCCAAAGGAGAAAATGAAAACTGCCCCTAAGGAGACCTCTTTGGGAGCAAAAGCATCCCTTGGCAATTTCAATATAAAGTCCTGTGTATTTGGTTCAATTGGAAAAGCTTTCATTTTGCCCCGCAGATCTCTGCGTTGGGGGAATGCATATTGGAATAACACTCAGCCCTGCTGTCCGGGACCTGGTAATCGAGTAAGGGCTGGTACAACTCTCCTTCTATGAAATTCAGCACCATTGCAGCTAGGATCATAATGAGGTTCCAGCCTATTCACACTTGTCATATTTGCCAAGACACTGAGGGCTTTGGTGAAGAAAAGAGGCTTTAAAACTCCAATAACAGGCTAAATAAAAAAGCGAACACAGCCTTTAATCCTTTGTTTCTAACATCAGGCTTGAAATAAAGGAGTTCGGGAGCTAAGACAGGACCGCATTGCAGTGAGCATCGAATGGCAAAGGTGCACTAACTTGCTTTTTCATTTGCGTGACTTGGGGGGCAGGCAATGCCGGAAAGCTCTGATGCAGATTGGGGCAGACTATTAACCAGCTGGGTGTCTCCCACGTGTGGGCTGAAACCACACTTACCAAATTGCCTGAGACAGCTTGTACAAAAGCTATCAGCTGCTACTAGCTTTTGACTTGCCACCGGTTCCTTCTCGTCATTTCTTATTATTGTCCCGGTGCATAAACACGTCTGTACAGACGACTGCATTTATTCTTTGGGTAATACATGCTCAAGAGGAACTTATATTTTCAGGGGACAATTTGGGACAGAAGCGGAGGAATGGGGCCAGGGGAGCGTGGTGGCTGCAAATGAGCTCGGCAATTATGGGTGTGCACGAGGCAATGCTGTTCACAGATGATTCCGGGAGAGCCGGCAACATCTGTGCCTCCCAGAGGTCAATTTAACTTCTCTGTAGCAGGATCTGTGCTTGTAGGCGGTGGTGCTATAGGTGAGACAGGTGCGGCACACCCACCTGCACCCACTGCATGCTCTACATCAAACTTGAACAGAGCACTCAGAGAAAGGAAAATCCACAACTGAACAAAACAAGAACCTGCCTGCAGCGGTGGAGACAATACACAAACTCGAGAGGATTAGCAAGTGACTGTAATGATGGGTTTGGGGTCAGCTCCGTGATTGAAATTAAAATCTGAAAATAAATTCCCATCAGTTACGAAGAGCTAAACAGCTCCTTGTGAATTGTCCACAGCTGTTCGGATGCTGATTTTCTTTCTTTTCTGCAGGCATTTTGGGGAAATAAACAAGGAAATAAAATGAACCCCACTGTTTAAAACAATCCGTTCCTTGTGAGTCCCTTCTCTGCAGGGCTTTATCACCTCAGGCAGCTTATATATCGCATATTTGGGCCTCTTACCTGCAGTTCACTGTAGTCATTTTATTGTGTGAAGGTTAAAGGCCAGCAGTTTAGAGGATTTAGGAGCATCTTTCTTCGTTAAGGATCCAGGATAACTGTACTGCAAGGCTACCCAAGATCTTTTTGGCCACTGGATGAAATATGATCCCCTCCTGGTGACCTGTGGCTTCAGTTCTAAATGGGGCCATTCCTGGAACTCGCCCCTCATCTGCTACAGACTGAAAGTTCATGTCCCTCCCCAATGCATATGTTGAAATCTAATTCCTGATGCGATGGTATTAGGGGATGAGATCTGTGGGAGGTGATTGGGACATGAGGTGAGGACATCATGAATGGGATTAGTGCCTTGATAAGAGAGGCCCCAGAGAGCAGTCCGGCCTCTCTGTCACCTGAGGACGCAGCAAGAACGTGGCTGTCGCTGAACTAGGAGGCCCTTACCAGGCATGGACTCTGGACCTTGGACTTATCAGCCTCCCAAACTAGGAGAAATACATTTCTGTTGTTTAAGGCACCCAGTCTATGGTAGTCTGTTATAGCAGATTGAGTGGACTGAGGCATCATCCCTGGATCCTCCAGAGACAGATCCTCCTGGCTATTTATTTATTTATTTATTTGTACTGGGAATTGAACCCTGGAGCATTCTACCTTTGAGCCACAACCTCACCCCTTTTTAAATTTGTTTTGTTTTGTTTTGAAACAGATTCTCACTAGATTGCTGAGAGTCTTAAGTTATTGAGGCTGGCCTTGAACCTGCAATCCTTCTGTCTCAGCCTCTAAAGTACTGGGATTATAGGCATGTGCAACCATGGTGCCTGGCCCCTTCCTGTTTTATTAAGGATTTCATCCCCATTGACTTTATTCAGGGATCATTGACTTTGGACCACGTTGTGGTAGTATTTTTTTTTTCATAGACCCTGGACTTGTCTCTCTCCTCCATTCCACAGCTTTCCTGTCTTGGCTGCTTCAGAATATGCCCTTCTGTTCAGGTTCATTCTGATTTTGATCGTGTACACTGAAAGGTTGGCACTCAGGAATGAACAGAGCTCCAGGTGTCACAAGAGGAGAATTTAGATCTAGTCAGTGTTATAGCACATTCTTATCATATTGAACAACCTATGTAAACTCTTATAGCCTTTGCTTATTAACTAAATAAAATGGGGCTAATATCTCCTGTCCAAGGGTGTGTGAGGACCAAATACATTAAGGAATCATTAAAAAAACCTACAAAGAGAGAAGTCCTCTGTCTAGTTGAAGTAATACACCTTCATTGTCTCTGTTTTGATTCAGTTTGGAACTATCAAGAATGTAGATTTTTTTTGTAGAGACAGCCAGGATTCTGGCTTCTACAGTCAAATTTGAGTGCAATTAAACTGAGGCTGTCATTAGCTCGAGATTCCACATAACTTCCCTTATGTGTGTATTTCTGTGAGATCTCTGATTTTCTCCCATTATTGGAGCCTGGTAAAAAGGAAGCCGTGGACTGAGGGTAATTTTTTATAGAGTGTACTTCAGACAACTCAAAATCAATAGTTTTCTTTGTTGAAGGCACCCAGGAAAGTAGAACACAAGGAATCATAGGGGTTTACTATTGCTTTTTGAGACCAATGGTAAAACTTTATGAGATCCTCATAAAATGCATGGTTGAGTACAAAGTGAAATTGTATTTCATTATAGTTTATCATTGTCTGGTGATGGATAACACCGCATTTTGTAACACTTGACATCTGCTCTATATGTGGTCAAGGAACTGAGCCCTCTGTTTCTCTCCTCCTAGTGGCTTAAGATTTATAAGGCAGCTAAAGGACCTGAGGGTGGAAGTGATGAAGGGGGCAACAGATTATGGGATGGATGTTGTGACTTTTCAGAGACTCAGGGTCTCCATAAAAAAATTAATGATAACCCCTAGCCTTGAATGTGTTTGGCATCAAAGTGGGTTGCTCTGGTATAATACCAGTAATAATAGTAATGATAATAACACTAGTAATTAATGAATATATGTGGAACATTTACAATATTCAAGATTCTGAGTCTTTTAGTCTTAGTCTTTTAGAATTCCACATTATCATTTTACATGTACTATTTCAGCTTCCCATGTGGTTAGATGTGGCCCTGTGACTGAGTTCTAGCTAATGGATTGAGAAGGGAGCAATGATATGCAGTTCCCCCCAGGGGGGGCTGCTCTGTACATATCCCATATTTATCCTCCATGTTCTTTTCCTGTTTCCTGACTAGATTTGGAGGATTATGACCCTCAAGGGGATGACAGAGGCACAAGATAGAAAGAGCATGGGACCCTGAATGACAACATGGCAGAGAGCTGCCCACCAAAGAGGAGCACTTACATTCCAAATTTAACTCTGTGAAGTTAAAAATAAGCTTATGCTAAGATACTGAAATGGTTGGTGCTCATTTGCTCTAGCAGCTTTTTAGTATCTATCTTAATTTAGTCCCAGACCAACATATGCCTGAAAAAATATCTTACTAAATAGGACATTGCTCTCTCCTGCCACATATTATTACAGAAAGAGGTTTCTTTATAAGGCCAAGATAAATCAACAGATATTACATCTTCAGAATGCATAATGTGACTGAGAATCCCATGATGTCCTAGTCTTTTAGAATTCAACAACATGCTTTACTATAATAAACCTGTCTTTCTTTTCTTCTTTTGCACTGTGCTTCTTCTCTCCTTCCTTCCTTCCTTCCTTCCTTCCTTCCTTCCTTCCTTCCTTCCTTCCCTTTCTTATTTTAAGTATTTATTGTGGTACAGGTACCATGCTAGATGGGGATACAGAAAGGAAGAAAATTAAACAAAGTCCCTGCTCTTAAAAAGCTCAAAGTGTGAGTCAAGATATATAACTACATAATTGTGCTATATAGCACGACAATGGAAACATCTGAACTATAGGAACATGGAGCTCAGTGCAGGGTATCTGACCCAACCAGCTAGGGGCAGGGAAGGCATAGAGAGGACTGGGACTGAGGCAGGGAATCTTCCTGGGATATGGGGCTTTTGGTGTTAAATTTTAAAAATTCTCAAATGAACCTGGATGGGTTAGTCAACCTGCGAGAAAGTAATGTCATTATTGCTCTTCAAAGAATGAGTAGGAGTTTGGGGAGAACATTCTGGATTGAGGGATAGGAAGAGAGGGAGAGAGAAAGTACACAGTGTCCTGGAAAACTATGAGCAATACAGATGCTGGAGGATCATGTGCAGGATGGTGCTGTGGAAGTGAGTCTGGGGAGTGAGGTGGCAGACAGGCAGAGAAGCGCTTCCTAAACCATATTAGTGAGTGGAGGAGTGTCTTGTACAGGAGAGGGATTGAGGGTAAAGATGGAAGGTGAGATAAACCAGGAAGCTACTGCAAAAGTCCAACCCCAGACAGAAGAGAGAGGAGGCACAGTTTTGAGAAGCATTTAGAAGGCAAATCTTCAATACTTGATGGTTGTGAAACAATGGGGTTTCCAGAAAGACTAGATCAAGGATGACACACAGATTTTAGCAGAATCACCAGTCCCAGCTACTGGAAATTTGGAAGAGAGCCTTCCTTACTCCAAGATTGTGCCTTACTGTGTGCATACCACTATGTCCCTGTGGTCTCTCTGTTCTGAGGACTGTCTTGTCTCCCAAGAGAGAGTAGCTCTTCCTTCACGGCCTCTCTGTACTGCCTCCTGGGACTGTAGTGCCTAGTGACCACTGAGGTCACTCAATAACAAGGGAGCTGAAGAGCTACTGCAGAAAGGTTAGCAAGTGCTGAGAAGGTACAAAAGAGCATCTCTTAAAGAGCTGGTATTTGGAGTAGAAATTCATCACGTACCTAGTTTCAGGGAAAATAAATTATTTTGGCTCTTGCTTCATGCTCCAAAGCCTCCACATGGAAAATACCCTCCTAGGACCCTTCCTCTCCAGACTCTATTCCTTTCTCAGTCACTTAGCAGAGTAACATGTCCACCTATGGCTTGGAAAAGTTGCTTTCTCTGCACTGAGAGTGTTTGCTCCTTGGGGGTGGGGAGTGCTGACCACTGTTCTCTACAGTGGGGACTGGTGGAGAACTGACAGTCCCCAGGCTTTGACTTGCCCTTATACACACATTCTCTTATAGTTCCCAATGAAGAGCTTCACTCCCTATGAGGCAGGGACTATTAATACGCAATTGCAATCACAAAAATTAATGTAATACATAAAGTTAAAGCAGTTATAGATTTTTCTTTATCCAGCTGTGAGCTTCTTGAGGTTAGGGACTGAGTTTATTACTCACTCCCACATGTAGCACAGTGCCTGGCTGATATTAGATGCCTCAGGAATGTTTGCACCATCAGTGAATGGATTGGTTCCTCGAGGAAAATAAGATCAAGGGCAGGAAGAGAATGCAGTTCTGGTAGCCAGTTGCCTCAAACCATCTTAAGTACTCTGGTGGTAAGAAAGCCAAAGGGCTCTTTCTCTCCAAGATATTGTTATTATTATTTTTTTAAATTTTTTTTAGTATTTGACCAAAAGCTATTTGAGCCATCACATTCTCTGTTTAAGAAAATCTCATATTTGCTCAGGAAAAGTGTTGTCCTAAGGCCTTTCCAGTGAAGAAATAAATACTATCAATTGCAAAGAATAGTGCATAGGAATTGCTGAAAGTTGCACGACTCATTACAAGACCAAATTCGACCTAGAGTTTGAGTTATTTTGGTGTTGCTTGTCAGTTACAGCTGAGGCCAGGGCTCTTTCCTGAGCCAATGTTGCATGTTCAATGGGTGTATCTGGGTCTGAGACATAAATGGTAACTTGTTGCATGAGTTCCACCAATCAATTATTCAATAAATATATATGAAGTTCCCATTGTATTTATAGCAATATGCTAAAACGGAAACAGAAATAATAGATATGGTACAGATATTGTCTTGAGGAATGCACGTTTTAGTTGGGATTTTAAAAATTTAATGCATTTACTCGAATATTTATGCTTCTTAATTTGGCTTTTATTTCGAATTGAACTTTAAAGGATGACTCATGTATTTCATAGAGGTTTCTTTTGCTATATCATGATTATAATATAATTGTGTAGGCTAAGAGTACTTTTAAGCATACCAAATATGTTTTTATTATAAAAACAAGAAGACTTGAATATGGGCTGAACTGGTGATTAATCTGAAAATAAGTGTCGGAGCAGAGGTTAGAACTCTTATTCAAATTTAGATTTTTCTCAAAATCCAAGCATAGCAGTAACAGTGTTGAAAGTAGTGGGCAATTTTCTGGACTCTGATAAATGTATATAACTATTATTAGTCTCTTACAAAGTCTTAAGAATAAAAGCAAACAACACCCCCATTTTCATTAGTTTCAGCTCATTTCTGACTTAGAAACAGAAAGAGACAGTTTAGTCTTCGTGGACATTTTGAGACTATGCCCTGCTTTAAAATGCAGAAACATAATTTAAAAATAAACCCTACACTATCAGAACTAAAAAACAGCAACCTGAAAGTAAATCATATGGCTTTTGCCAATTGTAGATTCTTCCCCCTAGATATATAGAATTTCTTTGGGAGCAAATTCATTTACTTACAATTAAGTGTAAGTTTAACATTGGCTGTAATTTTTAATGATGCAACTTAATCAGCAAGACAAGATTCAAACCAGAAATTTCTCTAAATGTACTTGGTTGCTTTTATAGATTGTGTCCCTCCTTAAAATAAATACATGGAAACCTAATTGTAATGTGACGGTGTTTGAATGTGGGGCTTTTGGAAGTGATCAGGGCATAAGGACATGGCTCTCATGAAAGGGATCCGTGCTCTTATAAAAGAAGCCCCAGAAAGCTCCCTTGTCCCTTCCACCATGTGTGGATACACGGCAAGAACCAGGCTGTCTACGAACTAGGAGGAGGACACTCACCAACACCGAATCTGCCAGTATCTTGATCCTTGAATTCCGAGCCTCCAGAACAGTCAGAAATAAATTTCTGTTGTTTATAAGCCACCTTGTTTTTGATATTTTGTTATAGCAGCCTGAACAGAGTAAGATGGATCTTCTTCAATCTTCACAACATCCTCATATATCATCATTTCCCCATTTGATACATGTTGCATGTGGGGCTTAGAACACTTTATGACTTCTCTAAGGTTATGTAGCCAGTAGGTACTGGAGTAGGAGTTGACCCCTAGTTGTTCCAGGTTTCTCTTAACATCATGCCATATTGTTTTTCATTCTGATCCATCCATAGAAAGGGATGAAGGGGCAGCTCAAGCTCCACATAGCGGTTGGGATCTGTCTGCCCTCTTTAAATACATGGTTGTGTCTCTTTCAAACTTGTATCCTCAGCACCTATAACAATCCCTAAAATATCTGAGAAAATACTTAATTGAATTATGGTGAATAGCCAACATAGGCATTTGGTTGTTTTAGAGTAGGTAGAGATTAGGGATAGGTAGCACTCTTTTCCTAAATGTAAAATTTTTCTATCTGAGGACAAGAAACTGGAACAAAATGATATAGATTCCAGAGGCTTATTTACTAATTTATTTGGTTTTGATTCACTTTTTGCTTTTATTTTTGTTTTGGGATTTGCCAAAAGAATCAATGCCCAAACAAACTCATTGTTTACAGGTATTCCTAATACCCACGAAAAGCTTTTTAAGAAATGATGTATATTGGACATATACATCTCCTAAGGCTTTAAGTTTACTTTTAGTATTTTAGACAGAACTGAACCTAAATTTGGTGGAGTGATTCAATCAAGGAAACATCACACAATGGTTCCATGTACTGAATCACTTGTTAACATTGAGGACCAGTTAACATTGTAGACCTGATGCTGGGGGAAAAAATTCTCATCGAGATCCTGCAGATTTTCAGGGGCAGCACTCCTTTGAGGAAAGTGGCTTTGAGTGCTTGGCCCTATAATATGAAATATCACTCAGCGAGCTGCACTCTCCGATAATTTTTATAGCAAAACATAACATACTTTTCTAGCAAGGTCAGAAATGTCAATAAAAAGGTACAAATGGACTTGCCTACATTTCTCAATTTTGAAAACTGTTTTTTTTTTCAGTGCATTGGTATTGAGGCTCAAAAAGCAAGCATATTTCCAAAGGGACTCTTGAGGCTGCCCTAGACTTCTTTTATTTATTTATTTATTTTTTTGCGGTGCCGGGGTTTGAACCCAGGGGCTTTCTACCACTGCACTACACCCCCGGCCCTATTTTTTATATTTTTATTTTGAAACCATGTCTCACGAAGTTGCGGAGGGCCTCACTAAGTAGAGAGAGAGAGAGAGAGAGAGCTGAGGCTGGCCGCGAACCCCGATCATCCGGTCTCCGCCTTCCAAAGTATTGGGATTACAAGTGTGTGCCACCATGCCTGGCTTGCCCTAGACTTCTAACAATGATGCCAACCAGTGTAGCCCAGGTGTCCATATGAGGGCAATGTCTTCCTTTGACCTTAGGCCAGGGTAGGCGTATACATAGGGAAGTGTTGAGTTGCATGGTTGCTTCTACCTTTGGCTTGTGTTTGACAGTGGTAAAAAGAGGTTTGAAGAAAGAAAGAAAGAAAAAAACTCTACACATTACTAAGGTCCTGTATTAGTTTCACTGATGTATAGCAAATTACCACAAGTACAGTGATTTAAAACCACACTCATTTTGTTATCTCACCGTTCTATAAGTTAGAAGTTGGGTGATCTTGGCTGGGTTCTTTGGGTAGAGTTTACAAGGCTGAAATCAAGGTACTGGCCAAGTTGTGCTCTTCTCTGTAGAATATAGGGACAAATTTACTTCTAAGCTCATTAAAGTTGTTGGCAGAATCTGGTTCCCTGAGGTGTAAGAATGAATCTCATGCTGGCGGTTGGCCAGGAGTAACTCTCAGTTCCTGGAGGCTGATCTCGGGTTCTTTGCACATGACCCTCTCCATCTTTGAAGAATCAACTGCATGCTGAATCCTTCACACATTTGAAATCTCTCTGATTTTGTCTTCTGTAGCCATCCAGAGAAAACTTTCTGCTTTTAAAGGGTTTTCATGATTCCATTAGGCCCATCCAGATAATTACTGTACTTTAAGGTCAGCTGATTTGGGACTTCAATTAACATCTGCAAAATCCCTTCACAGCAGCATCTAGATTAGTGTCTGATTGAATAACTAGGGGCCAGAAACCTTCAAAGGCCATTATAGAATCTGACTACCCCAGGCCAAGGTGAACCATTAGCTTTGCATATGCTATTTAATTTAAACCTTTCAATAATCTATGAGGACATAAGTTAATTGCCTAATTCACTCGGTAAGAGATAAATTTATCCCAGCCTTTCCTGACTCTAAAACCAGTGCTCTTCCATAGTAACAAATATAATGACATTAACAAGAACAGAGGTCTCTATGTGCCAGGAACTTGCACCTTTTTTTTCCTACCTCATTTAACCTTCACAACAACCCTGTAGGTTGTCCTTACCATTTTGTGGGTGAAGAAAGCTGTAGAGAAGCCAGCCAGTCACCAACAAGGACCTCATTAGTATAATTAAATCACTCTACTTAATCTTGACCTCTGTTATCAATGTAGCATGTAGAAATTTTAAGAAGACTAAAAAATGAGACTGACCCCAACTCTCTTTGCTGGCTTGAACTCTTCTCTTTCAGTCATGGTTTTCTCATCCGCGTGAGAGGAAGTGATATTTTCTAAAATTTTTATGGTGTCAAAGTAAAAATTGGGCTGGATATAGTTAACAGTCATGGAAGACTTTAATGAAGACTATTTCAATAGGGCGGACAGGCAAATACTCAGTCCCAGACTAACTCTACTGAAACAAAGGGCTGAAGAGTTTTTAAAAGCTGGGAGGGGGGAATCATAGGCCATCTGTGTTTGCGAATTGGTATCACCCCAAGGAAAAGTAACTTTCTCATATCTTCATGACAGGAGGTGATTTTACAACTTCGAACAAGGCAGCTGCTGAAGTTAGGATCCCACCTTCCCACACGATCTGGGAGATAGGGACTATAGCTTCCTTAATGATTGCTTTTCTGAAAGATGGCTCCCGAGGCCTTGAAAAATATATTCTTGGGCTATACAACTGGCAAGAAGCTTCAAAAACAATTTATATCTCAAAGGGGCAGAGATAGAATTTATAACAGTAAGTTTTCTAATGTAAATGTTTTCAGAAAAGGAAGGTCAGGACTTAGAGTCAGAGAGAAGGCAGTCTAAAGTTTAGTCAAGCTGAGAGAAATTTTAAGGCCAAGTCCATCCTGGTCAATTGTGAAGACTAACTAGTGTATGCTGTCACACCCTGCAATCTGAAAAGTACTATTCCAGAGTCTCTTCTTCCAGGAAACTCTCCTTGAACCTGAAGTCAAGTTTCTGAGCTCTTCCTCCTTGGTCCCAGTGTACCTGGTCCTTCCCCATCACATGTCACATCATGTAGAGCTGCTAATAGCCTAAGTTGCCATCAAGAGAACTGTATAAACTGATTATGCTACATCTATACCCACGAATACTATAGCCATTAAAGATTATGTTGAAGAAGGTATTTAATAACCTGGAAAAATGCTCATAGTAGATTGTTACATTGAGTAAAAGCAAATTATAGAACACCATGAAAAATATGATCCCAATTAACTAACCAGACAAACAAATACCCAGAAGTCCTTGGAAGGACATTCACCAAAATGACAGTATGGAGCTGTGGGTTGTGAGGTTATGGATGTTTTTTATTTTCTTCTTTGGGCTTTACCATGTTTTTGGATTTTCTACAATGAAAATATATTACTTCTGTCACTAGGATAAAAAACACAATTTTACACAAAGAGCCATGGACAAAAAAAAGCCACAAAGGCAATTTTTTTGACACTCAGCCATAATCTAATGGAGGCAGATGCAGTGCTTTATATTGTTTTATGAGTAATTTCTTGTCTTTCCTTTGATGCTATCCTTCTGGTGGTCCAAATCTAGACAGAGTGAGGTGATGAAAAGGGTTGGCTTCCTACTGATTCTCTTTGTGTGAATAGCTGCCAGCCCTGTAGAAAGAGGCTCTGGGGGAAGGATGTGTAGCAGGACCGTGGCTATGCCCTGGTTTTACCTGTGTCCTCAGCCTAGACTTGGTGCCATTAATTTATTTATTAACTAATGAATACATTTATTGCCATCAATTGCCTCTTCTTCTAAGTACCTGACCAGAAAGAGTTGTTCAGGAAGGCTGATAAACATGCTCAACCCTTCCTAGAGGACATATCAGTGTGTGGGACAATTTTTTACAGCAGTTTCTATGTACCAGAATCTACTTCCTCACCTCTCCTTTCTTGATCAGATCATTTTACACTGCAACTATAACTGAGAATGCCATCCTGCATAGTTGATTAGAAAAGCATTCTGAGGTTGGCTCTCCGAATTGTTATTTGAAATGTACTAGCTGGAATTCAAATGGCTCATCTGAATATTGCAGCTCAATTATTCTGATGATAGGCACAAACTTGTATTTTTATGTTAATCAGAAGTCATTTCTTATAGAATTTATTCAGTGGGCAGAGCCAGATAACTAGAAAATTAAAGACATCTTTGAAAATATAGAAACCCTTGAAGAATAAAGAAAACAGAGAGTAAAATTCCTCTCCTTTGTGTCATAGAAAGGCCTCAGGTAACAGCGGCTGGTTCATTCCCTAACCTTTGACAATATCCAGCCTCCCTCATTGGTTGCCTTTGCCTGGAGCAGCCAGCGTTTCCTTAATAATTTATGCCACGTTTTTCATTTCCATTCACTTCATCACTTAATCAGCAGAGTTGTAATTCCTCTTACCCTAATACATCTTCATTTTCGACCCCATTACCTGCACGGGCTGGGAAGGCTGGCCTGCTCTTGGCACGGCACTCACATCCTCAAGGTGCTCTTGGGTCTTCTGCAATCTGCTCCCTGATAAATTGGTGCAGATGGGAATACGGGGAAGCAGAGCACCCGAGGGAGGAGGCAGATTCTCCTGGTACATAAAGAGCCCTTGGGGATAAAGGCACTTTAGGGAAGCTGCTTTACCTGTCAGGCACAGAGAAAGAGGCACTTAGGAGGTCCTGTTCCATGGCATTTTTCTCATCCTTCAAAGGTATATTTCCTAAGGGTACACTGGTTTTGGCTGATCCCCTGGAGGTCAACCCCTAACTGAGCTCATAATAATGATGAATACTACTTATTGAGCTCAACATAAGGCAAAGTACTTTATACATATTCATTCATTCATTCATTCATTCATTCATTCTTCATTCATTCATCGTCCCAGGACATTTATGAGGTGCACAAAACTATCTTTACTTCATAAACAAAGAAACTGAGCCTTGGAGACATTAAGCAATTTGCTCAAGTTCATGCAGCTCGTGGGTGGCTGAACCAGGATGAAACTCAAATCTATCTGACTCCAGGGAAAGGGTTTTGGTACTCAACCCATTGTCCAAAGCAGGTGGCATTTATTTTTGGATTCTTCATTTATCACTTGTGTGCTTCTTTCCTTATTACTGGTGCTCCTTGTCATCATTACATTTCTAAGAAACGGTGCTGTTTTACATGGTTCCTGGGATGATCATATCTGGTAGACTGACCCCAGTTGGAACGGTTAAGAGGGCTCCCCTTATGTGGATATCCAACTGGAGGGGGGCCCTCTTAAGTTGATGACATAGTTTTTAGGTCCATGTCTGGAGGCAGGAAAAATAGTATTGGATAACAAGCTTCAGCAGAACATCTGTCTCATATGACTAGTAGTGTTAATTTGGCTAATGGTTAATTTTACATGTCAATTTGACATTGTTTCCGAGTATGGCTGTAAGGGTCTTACCAAAAGAGATTAGTGTCTGAATTGGTGAACAGAGTAAAGCATATGATTTTTCCCACTGTGGGTGGGCATTATACAATCCCACTGAGGGCCTGAATAGAAAAGAAGGTGGAAGGAAGATGAGTTCTCTCTCTTTACTTGACCTGAGGCATTCATCTTTTTTCTTTATGAATTACTCATACCAGGTGTCTTGTTATAGCAACAGAAAATAAACTAAGACAGTGGCGAATGAGAGACATCATCGTGGACTTTGCAGCATCCAGGCTCCAGGTCACCAGAGCCTTGGCAAACTGTAGAGCTCTTAAGGTTTTGATTTTGGACCAGCCAGAGCAGGCCCAGGAACCTGCTTTAAAATATCAAATATGTTTTAATGATCCCAAGTCCTACTAGGACACTGTGTTGTTATTGATTCCCTGGATTTCTCTTAGGTGGACATAGGCTTTGGTGGGGGCTGGGAGTGACAATTTAAGCTTGCATTGAAGTCTGACAAGTAGAATACAGAACTTGGGGCTCAAATATACTTATTTATTCACTGATTTTACAAATATTTATCAAGATCCCAATAGTGAACAGATACTATTTGCGATCTTTGAATTAGAGTGGCAGATCAAGCCCTGATGGCTTAACATTCTGATGTGGGAACGGGTCATAAATCAGTAAGCAAATAAATTGATAAGTGCTGTGGACACAACTTGGTGACACGATAGAGACAAAATGGTGTGGAAGATGTGCCATTTTTGGTAGGGTGGTCAGGAAGGACTTTCTGAGGAGTTTATAATAGCTGAGAAATGAATAACTCTCAGAAATTTGGAGCCTCTGCTACTAGCCTGCAATTAGTGCTGACCTAGTAGGAGCTTGTGCTGTGGCTGTTCACTTTTACATGGGCATCACTCCATTATTAATTGTATTTTGGTTCTTTTATTTCAATGATAACAGAGTGATAAATCTGTAATGGAACCGTGACATGGTCATCCGGTGACATGGGTGTTACTCTTGTCATCCTGGAAGGCTTACTAATGGCTAGGTTCAGGGTAGCCCATGGGAAGTTAAAAAAAAAGTGGTAGAAAGTCATGAAGCCATAAGAGGAACAGTTAACTTACTGAAAAATCTTGTTCAAATTATTCAATTTTCACCTGCTAATTGGTAGGATGGTCTGGAAGGGATGTGGGCAGTGGAAGGGAGCAGAGTAGTTATTAAAGATAATTCCTGAGCAATTTACACTTAGGAGAATACCTTCATCTGACATTTATTAGCTTCCAAGTCCTATGTATCTTACATTCTCTCTTAGCCCTCATATCAACTTTACAATGTAGCTACCTTTATTATATCCATTTTTTAGACAAGGAAACTGAGGCATGAAGAGATTAGGAAAAGGAAGGACGGCTTACATGGAATATTAGCTACGAATGGGGGACTGTATTTGGTGACTGTAAGGCATCATCTTGTTTTATAATCATACTAATTGATTCTGGGCCTCTTATAGTCCTTGTTTTACAAAGGGGAAACTCGAGTCTCAGTGCTATTATATGGTTAGCTCAAGAATGCAAAGAAAAGGATAGAGCCAGAGTTTGATCGCAGAACTGTGCTGCTGTAAATGCCCCTTATTTTCCCATGAATCATGTGCAGTGGCCAGTGGGAGATGCTTCTCTACTAGTAGCAAGGCTGGAAACTCTTTTCTGCTGTAGCAGGTCCACAACTTCTGGATGTCCCTTTTGTGCATGCGTGCATGCATGTGTGTGTGTGTGTGTGTGTGTGTGTGTGTGTGTGTGTTTGTGTGTGTGTGGTGCTGGGGATTAAATCCAGGGACATTCTACTTCTGAGCTACATCCCCAACCATATTTTATTTTTCATTTAGAAACAGGGTCTCTCTAAGTAGCTAAGAGCCTTGCTAAGTAGCTGAGGCTACCTTAAAACCTACAATCCTCCTTTTTCAACTTCCCAAGTACTAGGATTACAGGGGTGTACTACCACACCCAGGCCTCTGGAAGACTCCTGATGTAGTTCTAGTTACCATGCTGGGCTTTGTCTCCACAACCACCATGTGAGTGATAGGACCACAGTGCCAAATTGTACCTAGCAATGTTACCTGTGAGGTAATGGTACTACCCTCATAGGTTTTTTGTAAAAACTGGAATGAGATGATAGATCTAAAATTCTCATCCAGGTGTACACAGAAGTTACTTGATAAATATCTTCTTTGGGAAATAAGTCTCCTTTTTTCTTTTTGAAGATCCAGACTTGAACTCAGCACCTTAAATTGAATTAAATACAGTATATATCCACATTGAATAAACCAAGCACATATTAATGCACAAATAAAGGAAAGAAGTAATGGATTCACAGCTTGGACTATGGGAACCTGAATTCTGGACCAGATTCTGCTGTTATTATGTGACCATTCAGAAGTCATTTGTCATCTCTGGTCCTGAGTGTCCTCCCTTGTTTCTTGGGGGTAATAGTTCCTAGTGATCTTTATGACCTTTTCTAAGTATAGAATTTGCAAATCATTTAATTCAGAACCAATTAAACCTGAAATCATTCCTTGGCTCTTGTCATTGCTTAGAGACTCTATCCAATACCATAAATACCGACTTTTCTGTTATCCACATGGGTTTCTCTGTATTTAGATTGGAATTAATATTTTGGACTTTAGGACAAGAGGGGATATATTTCCTCTTCTTTCATATTGTTTTATGTTACTGCTTCTTAGGTAAGGCAAGTTTTGACTCTCAGGGGACATTTGACAATGTCTGTAGACATTTTTAACTGTCATATCTAGGGGGAGATGCTATTGGTCTCTAATGGGTAGAGATGATATGGGATGTTTAGCAGTATCCCACAAAGTACAGGACAGTCCCCCCATCCTGTACATGACAAATAATTATTTGGCTCAAAATAGTGATGAACATGACAAGCATTGCTTTATTTGGGAATACATTTGCACTCTTGAGAATCTCCTCCCACTGATTCTTGTCATCTGTCCCAGTAGCAGGATATTCCAAAGTGGAAGTCTGGGCTTAATGATTTAACATCCACATAAAAATCCCCTGGCATTTCAAAGGATTCAAAGGCACAATGAGGGAAACTATTACCATGTGTCAGGTTCCTATACAAAGGATACACATTACCTGCCTGTAATGAAGGATTTCTGAATAGACAAGGGCTGCAGTCTCTTCAGGGGGATGTTTTAGCTGGGGGCATGTGGATTTTAGCTGAATGAATAATATCTACATTAATGGGAATCATTATCATGCCCTGCATTGGAAATTTACCCTGGAATCGATAGCAGTCTCCCACAGATGGAGGCCATTGGGAATCTGTCTAAAGCCTTAAAACTGAAAACTGGAGAGGTTTCTTCAGCCACCAGGTTCACTGGCACCATAGCAGACCTAACAGGATTGAGTTTATTCCTTAATTCATTAAGTAAATATTAGGATTTGGATCTGAAATGTCCCCCAAAGGCTGATGTGTTAAAGGCTTGGTCCCCGATGCAGCAATGCTCAGAGGTGGGCTTTGGGGAAGTGTTCTGATCACAAGGACTCTGATCTCATTAGTGGAGTAATCTACTGATGGGTTCATAACTGAATGGACTGCTGGGAGGTGGTGGAAACTGTAGCAGGTGAAGTTTAGTTGCAGGAACTAGTTCTCTGGAGGCACGCCCAGGAAGGATGTGTATCTTGTCCCTGGCCCCATCCTCTCTTGCTCTGCTTCCCACCACCATGAGGGGAATAGTTCTGTTCTACCATGCCCTCTCCGCCATGTTGTTCTGCCTCACCATAGGCCCATAGCCGTGGGGCTGGCTGAGCTTTGGCTGAAGCCTCTGAGACTATGAACTAAAGCAAACGTTTCCTCCTTTAAGTTTATTTTCTAAGGTATTTTCTCACAGTGACAAAAATCTGATTAATATAGTAAATAATCATGAAATACCTACGATGTGACAGGTACTCCTCTAACTCCTGGGGAAATGGGTTAAATCCCTGCCTTGAAGGAGCACATGTTCCAGGGGGATGGTGGTGGAAAAGTAAACCAAAAAATAAATGAATTAAATATGTAATAAGTGGGCTTCATAAAACAATTCAGAATGAAGGACCAGTCAGTATATGTATGTGGGGGTGGGTGGTCTCTGAGCTGAGTGAGACCTCAATGACAAGAAGAAACTAACCATGTGGTTAGCTGGTAGAGGAGAGTTCCTGACTTAGGGCACAGTCTGGGTAAAGGTCTCAAAGTGAGGCTATGATTGCTATGCTCAAGAAATAGCTAGAAGATCAATTTTTGTCTTCAACAAGTTTTAAATCCCTCCTGCCAATTTTTAGCCATTTTTGGTAATTTTTTTTTTTTTGTATTTGTCCTTACCTCAAGCCTGTGAAACTTTTAATCTATCACTATCTATTTTTAACATATGTAGGGAAATCAAATGATGTTGAGGAGTATGGAAATGGAGAGACCAACTATAACATTTGCTGGGGATTTTTTTCAACTTGTCCTTACCTAGAAGCCAAAGATTATGTGGATATTTTTACACAGATAACATTTTGAACACTTATTTTGAGCTGTATTAAGGACTTTTAAAAGAATGATGTTTTATTATTCAGGATGACTGTGTTATAGGTACTATTATTGTGTATTACAATTTTTCAGAAGAGGAAACTGAAAGACATAAAATGTTAAATCATTGGGCAAAAGTTAGAGCTAGCAAATAGCAGAGAGAGCATGTGAAGCCAGGCAGACTTTCTCCTTAGCTGTGTTGGTCAGCTTTTCATGGCTGTGACCAAAATACCTGACAAGAACAATTTAGAGGCAGAAAACATTTATTTTGGACCATGGTTTCAGAGGCTTCAGCCCATGGTTGGATGACTCCATTGCTTTGGACCTGAGGTGAGTTCAGAACATTGTGGCAGAAGGGTCGGGGAGAAGAAAGCTGCTCAGCTCATGGCAATCAGAAAGCAAGTGAGTAAGAGAGAGAGAGAGAGAGAGAGAGAGAGAGAGAGAGAGGAAGAGGAGGAAGAGAAAGAGAAAGAGGAAGAGGAAGAGAAAGAGGAAGAGGAGAGGAGACAGATATAGTCTCCAATGCCATACCCCCAGTGCCATACTTCCTCTAGCCTGCATGTAGTTTTCACCACCTCTCAGTGAGTCCATTCAAATTACTAATCTATCAAAGCCCTCATATTCTAATCTTTTCACCTCTGAACATTGCTCCAGTGCCTAACACATGAGCTTTTTGAGGAACATTCCAGATCCAAACCATAATCTAAGCCCACATCCTAAAGATGACCAGGATCTCCATGCCAGTGTGTTTAGGGTTTAAAGGGGAGCGAGGTGATCTGATCTTTCTTCCCTTGAAGGTCAAGGGACTGGCTAGAGATGCTGGTGGGTCCTGCTTACTTTAGGCAGAGATTTGTCATGAAATTTTGCAATGTTTTTTGTATTTCAAAACAAGACCCAGTGCTGTTTTATTAGCAGGCAGGCCTTTTTCCAGTCAGTAGGGAAGTCCTGTTCATCAGGAATTGGAATGTCACTTTGTCCCCTTCTCTCCACTGAAGTTATTTACTGAGATTCGCGAGCAAAGAGGGAAAGAATGTCTTTGACCTTTAAAACGTGAGGCTCCTCCAGCTGTCTTTGAGTGTGGACACTAAGCCTCTTGCACAAATAAAGAACATTTTGTAATTGCAGATCTAACAACCTCACTTTCTGAAAAGACCTTGCTTCATTGTTCCTTCATGGCGTCATGGTGGTGACAAATCCCAGCCTTGCATTACCCAGCCTCCAACTCAGAAAAGCTGCTCATTCTGAAGCCTTACTTGTGCTTGGGCAGGAAGGGAGAAACCTCTCACCCTCTTCGTCCCCACTTGTGAGTGGTCAGAGCTCAAGTGCAGAAGGAACTTCCTGGAGTCTCTTAGACTTGAACTCTGTGGAAGCGCCCAGGTTGGCACCTTTGGAAAAATATACCAGCAGAGCGGTGTCAATATCAGAACCCACAGGCAGGCCCAGCCTTAGGGGAGAATTACTAAACAGAAGATGTGGATTCAGGTGATGGGAGTCAAAAATAAGTACAAATGTTTACTCTTTCAGGATTAAATCAGATTATATTCCCAACTAGTACCACAAACACAGTTTGTTGTGAACAAATGTGAGTTCCATTTTATCTTTACAGAGTAATATCTTTGCTATTGGTGGTATTGTCTTACTCTGAGTTGCTATAACAGAACGCCATAGGCTGTGTGATTTATAAACAACAGAAATTTATTTCTCACAGTTCTGCAAGGCAGGAAGTCCAGGATCAAAGTGCCAGCAGATTTGGTGTCTGGGGAGGGCTGCTTTCTGGTGCATAGAGCACCTTTTCTGGTTTTCATCATGGTGAAAGGGGCATGGAAGTTGTCTGGAGTCTCCTTTATAAGGGCACTAATTGTGTTCCTTAAGACTCCAACCTCAGTACCTAGTCACTTCCCAAAGGCCCTCCTAATAGCCTCTTGTGGTTTAAGTTCCAACATGTAAATTTTGGGACAACATAAACATTCAGACCACAGCAGCAATATTAATAAAAATTATAAAGCACATTAAAGTGACTTTTGGAAGTCACTAATTTATTATCTCTTTTCCTTTTGGGAAGCTGTTTTAGGAGAATTGTGCATTAGTTCCTTAAAACAATCATATTTATTTATTCATCTATTTAATTATTATCATGTTGAAACAAGCTCTCACTAAGTTGCTGAGGCTGGCCTCGAACCTGCAATCCTCCTGTCTCAGCCCCACCCCCAAAGAACTGGGATTATAGACATGCACCACCATGCCTGTCAAACAGTAAATATTTGAAAGACTATGAAAACAGGTTCATGTAAAACTTGAAATAAATCAGTCCATTTCATTTGCAGGTTTTAAGGACTTTACTACAACTTCAGAAACTCTGCCTTTATGTTTTTCTGTGTAAAATCTTGACTTAATGCTTTCAGCATTTCAAATATGGCAGGGCTTTAAATATAAACATTATGAGTGCCGATCAGTGGACAAGGATACTTTGGAGTGTGATTTGTGTGTCTGGTACTACTCAGCTTGTTTTCCTCCTTAATGACTAAGTCACTCCCTGGAAATAAATGAGTCGTTTAGGGAGACACATGCAAGACTTTCAGGCCCGGGGGGCACTGTTTTAGTGACTGGAGAAAAATAGACTAAATGTTCTGGTGTTGAGTCCAGCTCAATTCATCTGCTCTGCATTTCCCTTCGGCTATTCAAGTTGCTTAGGAAGCAGGATAACTTATTATTACTTGAGCAGAACTGAGTTCAAAACTCTTCTTTATCACTCACTAGCTGAGTGACCTCAGGCAAGTTATTTAACCTCTCTGAACTTCAGTTCTCTTATCAAAGGGTTGGTCTGAGATTTTGTGAAACACTGTCTGTAAAGTGTCCTGTGGAGTGCCTGGTTCATAATTTATGCTCAATCAATGGATCACATAGAGACTATTGAGCATAAATTTATGTTCTTTTCTACCAAGTCTATTGTATTCATTTTCCTTTCTGCTTAAGATATGGAATAACAGTGCAATGATGACAAAAGCCAAACTCTTTCAAGGCAGGAATAGTGTTTAATTAATTTGCTTGCCTGGGGTTAGTAGTGTTCTCGGCAGAGAGAACAGAATCTGTACTCATTTAATGATAGATGAAATGACTACAACGCAAGGACAGATCTTTAGGATTGATTGAAAAATAATTCTAGAGGGTTAAACAGTTGGGCAACAGACTCCAGATAAATTCCACAGTATCACAGGGCTCAGGTTAAGGAATAGCTTCTATTTGGGAAATTTATATCACATTGATCAACAAGAAAAGAAGGTACAAAGTCCTGCACTTTCTCATTGTCTCTGAAGAGAGATGAGTGGGGCCAGGTCAGATTTCTAGACAAGCCATTTCAGGACAGAAAACATGTCCCCCATTACTGTGCTTTTGGGCTGGGAGAGTGGCCTAGCCAGGTGTGCATGGTGTTCGTGGGAGAGATGACAAGTACATTGCTTGAGCACCAAATACTCTGGATTTGTTTGCTGCTGTTTATAGGGATTGTTTGGGAAAACTAGCCGCCCAGGACCTGAAGACTTTGGGGACTGTGGGTCATTGTGGTCCTTCCTCTTGGGGGAAGAAGCCTTCAGTTCCATGGCCAGCTGAGTTATGGGTAGCTCCCCTGGCTGGGAGAATAAGGGGCAAGTCCCCATGATAGCTAGCTCATTGTTCAGACAATTTAGAGAGAACCCCGGAGTCATCTTTAGACAATCCTGCTTATAATGCCACACGGAACCACCAACAGCGGCCACATTTCAACAGAGTTTAATAACGGCAGTAGTATTGTTGCTTTGTTGCTTTGATAATACGATTATTTGTTCTTTCTCAAGTGGTTCTGTTTCTTAGGCTTTTCTTTTTACTTTCTCCGAATTTTCTAATCGATAACTACTATTTTCTAGGCTCCTAATTTTACATCAGTCACTTGACATAAAATCCTTCCAGGGACCCTAAAATGTAGTCTTTATTAAATCCATTTTGCAGATGAAGAAATGTATATCACAATTTCTGCGGGATTTGTTAAAGTCCTCTGAGTGAGTGCCTGGTCCAGCTGGGACTGAAAGCCGGGTCTCTATTTCCAGAAGCTGACCGCCGTCTATCTCTTAGATGCTTCTCCAGAGATAATGAAGAGGGAGGAAGATGTATGTCTTTGTTGGCTTTTCCCTCTGCCAAGGAAAGCAACAGAATGCAGTGGTTTTCTCCTATGTCCATGAGGCTTAGAGGAGGGACACCTTTGACATACTGGGTAGTCCACACCAGAGGTGCCAATGAGCAGCCATGTCCAAAGAGGAAGCAATTATGTCCCCTCTGCACGTTCATCACACAGACAAGCCCAAGTGTGGATGGGAATGTTATGGATATCAGCCAAAATTATACATGCACATCTTCAGCTCAGCTAGTAATTCACTAACAGCTCATTTGATTCAGTTGGTCCACCAAATTAGTCTGAGTGTGCTATCTGCCACAATAGCTTCCTTAAAAAAAATTGAAAAAAATTGGATACCTCAAAAGCATGCCAGAAAAAGTGAACATCAGCATTTTAACTTAGCGAAAAAATTGTCATAAAGAATGTCCATTGTTTCAACCCAATCCATTCCCCCTGTGGAACTTCGAACTGCATCCTTAGCTGGACACTTATCATGTCTTACGATATTGGACATCCTACCCGAAATCTAGAAATTGCTGCAAAACTTCAGCCTATTATTAAAAAAGCCTGTCATTTAAATGAGAACCTTTAGCTGATGGTGAAATGAGAGGGGAAAGACCAGGTAACCAAAGGACACATTCCAACTAATTACTGTGACACACAGGCAATGGGAGAGGGGGCGGGGAGACAGAGAGAATGCAGTTTCATCAATATTTTTGAGACATTTGAACATGCAAAGGCAGAGATAAGAAACTCCTAGTCTCTCGGTCAGTAACTTATTGATTGCACAAGCTGTTCGCTAATGAGCCAACTGTGAGAAGACCAGGACCAAGAAGTTTCTATTCCCAAATGTGCTGACATGTTGAAAATGGAATGCGTGTTTGCAGGAACACCCGTGTGTGAAACTGGGGATAAAACTGTTTGGAACCTCTGACTTATTCCTTGGGCTCACAGTCATATATTATTCATGTTGATTATTAATTGCAAGGTGTATTCACATCACAAACAAGGGGAAGCAGGGTTCAAAAGAATCCAGGAAATTCATTACCACGAGTGAGTGCTTTTCTAAGGGGAGACGTTTGATACTAGGTTTTTCTAACTTGTGCTCTGCCTGGCAACGAGATAGACAAGGGATTTCCTCTGAAATGGAAAGTTTGGCAAGATCATTGTGCCAGAAATTATGAGGGAGACAGGTCACCATCATTTTCAGACCACAGATTTGAAGAACTGAATTAGCAGTATTATAAGTATAGCTGCCACAGCATAAAATAACAGCTTGATTCTTCTAGAGTAAAAAAGTGAATCTAAAATGTACACACAAAGGCATACACATTAATGAATGAGACCCTCACATCTCAGGGAAAACTGGGTCCTACATGTGACTCTTGGGGCAGAAGAAGTGGCCATTTCCTTGGATTTGCTGGTGTGGTTGGCCGGAAGTAGTGAGGTAGCTGAGCAATTGAGAGTGTAACTCAAGTGAAATTTGCACTTTAGGGCCATAAATTACATTTTAATTTAATTTATTTTTTTTTGCGGTACTGGGGATTGAACCCAGGGATATTATACCTCTGAGGTACAACTCCGGCCCTATTTTTTATTCTTTATTTTTGAAACACGGTCTCATTAAGTTGCAGAGGGCCTCACTAAGTAGCTGAGGCTGGCCGTGAACCCGGATCCTCCTGTCTCAGCCTCCCAGGTACTGGGATTACAAGCGTGTGCCACCATGCCCGGCCCTTAATTTCATTTTGATACATGTCCAGTATCAAAAGACACATGATACTGGGCATGGTGGCACATGCTTGTAATCCCAGTACTTGGGAGGCCGAGACAGGAGGATCGCAGGTTTGAGGACAGCCTCAGCAAGAAGTGAGACTCTCATGAACTTAGCGAGACCCTGTTTCAAAATAAAAATAAAATAGGGCTGGGGGTGTAGCTTGGAGGTAGAATGCCCTGGGTTCAATCCCCAGTACAAAAAAAAAAAAAGAATAAAAGACATCATTGTAACATTTTTCAGTGCCAGGTGCTGATTAAAGCATTTTGCATTCTTGAATTAATTTATCCTTTGGAGGGAAGTGCTATCTGTTTTAGAGATGTGAACATTGGACAACAGAGAAGACACTTACTTCTGTTCCATATCCTAGTCCCAGCCTGGCACTTCCCAGAATGCCAGCCTGCGCTGAAGACTCTACTCTGCGGCTCTCACTCCTGAACCTCATGTTGGCCGTTGCTTCTCTCTGAGCAGCACAAAGCCTTTGTTGCATCAGACTTTTCTCTGGTTTCAGATGAAAAAGACATCACTCAAACTATTCTAAGTAAAAAAATGAGACTTTTGGTTTTCAAGTCATATAACTGCAATGTCCAGGCGTAGAGCCAGGCCTAGCTTCAGACTTACCTGTCGTCAGGTGTCCCAGAGACATTGTCGGGAGCTGTCTCTAGCGCCTAGGTTCACCTTCATTTTCAGGTGGGGTGTTTTTCATAAATGGTGGATACTGTCTTATATTCTACCAGCTGAGTAATGCTAGCAGAAATTGCTGAAGATTAAAGTTGTTTTAATCACCCACAATTTCAACTGAAATAGGGGGCGGAAGCTAATACTAAAGGGCTAAGGTTGTTGTATTCTGTGAGTTGGTAATCAGGCTTTTAAGTCCAACCCTTTTACTTGCTGCTGATGAAATTAAGACTGAAGAATCTTGGTGAAGTTGGGAAAACCCTGGATTTGGGGGTCAGACTAGCTTTTATCTCAATTCTTAGGTGTGCATCTTTGGAGAAGTCCTGCTTTAGACATGGGTCATAATAGAAGAGATAGGGTCATAGTAGATGAAACCTCAGGTCCTTTCTGGATCTCAAGGTCCATGAAGCTATGCAGGATGACTTTCCTGGGGGATCATGACTATTTAATGCAAGTATTTTAAACTGTTCCCCAGATTCTAGTTCCAAATCCCAGATGAGATACAGAATTCCAGGTACTGTTTTCATTTAAGAACAACAGGAAGGCTGTAGGGGGTTTTAGTAGGTACTGAAGCTGGCAGTTTTCCCTCCAGGGTTGACAGAAAATATTTTAGCTGAGTCTGGGGACAGAGTGCTGGCAGAGAAAAATAAACAGAATGGTGAGGCATGAGGGCTCGTTCTACCTGTTACCTTCACACTTTCCTGCTTTAAAGGCCGAGTGCTCCATTATCTGATGACACAGCAGAGTGGAGAGCAGCTTGGGATGCAGTGCAGATGTCCAGAATATCACAACCCATCATGTATTCTGGAGGGGTGAGGACAATAGGAGCTAGGGAGTCAGTATCCTGGGGTTTCGGGTGTAGACAGCCAGTAGAAAAGCAATGAGACTGAAAGAGAGGCTCAGCACAGTACTTGGGAGACTGAGACTGGAGGATTGCAGGTTCTAGGACAACCTCAGCACTTTTGTGAGTCCCTCAGCAACTTAGTGAGACCCTATTTCAAACTAAAAAATAAAATAGGGCTGGGGTATAGCTTGGAGGTAGAATGCCTCTGGGTTCAATCTCTACTACCACAAGAAAAAGAAAAAGAAAAAATGGTCCTCAGGCAGCTACAGACTGATACTGTTCAGATAGACAGATAGATGTTATTATTTTTCCAGTTGTTTCTATAAACTAGATTCAGGTAAAATAACTTACATGAGGCAAACTCATAAGCAGGAGAGTACCAGCCACAATGCCAATTTGGGTAATTGACCAAGAGAAATTTGATGACGATGTAACTGGATGAGAATGCTGGCCAGTCCATTTTGGAAATGAATTTGAAGTCAGAAGACTGCCCCATGAGCGTAGAACTAGAGCAAAGGGAGTGAGTTTGAAGACATAAATATTTGATGACGGGGCTAAGACAGTTCAGGGCAACTTCTCCAAAGGAGAGACAGGGAATGAAGGGCTCAAAGCCATGAGCCGGTGCCCCTCTCTCTACCAACATGAGGCTGTCTGACCCTGTTTTCCTAAGTTCCAAAGTATTCCTTTCCCATCCCTTCCCCTGGCTTACTCCTCCTTTTGATAAGCTAGTACCTTTCATTATATCTCACCCATTTTGATTTTCTTGCTTGTTTACTCCAAATCATTTTGTCTTGAAAGCATCTTCTGCATATTTTGCATCTCTTAAATTGTGCTGAGTGTGTGTGTGTGTGTGTGTGTGTGTGTGTGTGTGTGCGCACAGAACTGGAGACTAAGCACAGGAGTGTTCTAACTCTGAGCTACACCCCAGCACTATTTTATTATATTTATTTTATTTTATTGGAAATAGGGTCTCACTAAGTTGCTGAGGGCCCCACTCAGCAGGTTGTTGAGACTGGCCTTGACCTGCAATTCTCCTGTCTCAGTATCCCAAATACTGAGATTACAGGCTTGCAACACCAGGCCTGGAACATTGTGTTGATTTTATAATGTAATTTTCATAATTCAGGCTGTATGTTGCTGTCTATTTCTGTCACTTATAGACCCTTGGACCAACTCTCCATTTCTTCTGAGAGTGAATACTGATACCTGGAAAGAAAAGAAAAATGTCAGAGTCCATGTGTTTTGGAACTGTCCCTCACGCTCCCACCTGGCTAAGGAGAGTTTTACCTCCCTTACTTGCCCCCTGCTCTTCGAGGTGGGCTCTTCTGTCCTCAGAGTCCTTCCGTAGGTTGTTAAGGTGCCACACTGAGCTTTGTGACTCCTCATGTCCTTTGACTGCTTTTTGTGAGAACTTGGAGCTGAGGGTATGAGAAGTTTCCTGTAGATTCAACATGGTATTGTTCTGTAATCCTCCTTGGGCTGAGATTATGACAGTCTAGGGGCTGGACTGACTATGAAGAAGTTCTCACAGTGAAATTTCAATGGGTCATCTAGAGAATGAGAGGAGCTCACTCAGGAAAACAGTTACCAAGGGCTTTTCTAAAAATTTCTAGAGCTGTAGCTATACTGAAAGAAGTGTGTGTGTGTGTGTGTGTGTGTGTGTGTGTGTGTGTGTGTGTGTGTCTGTGTGTTTAGAAAGAGGGGGATTCCTAAGACACATTGTTAAGTGAGAATTCATGGGAATCACTTTTCTTTTTTTCTACTTGCTGTTATCAATTTTGTTCCAATAAACTTTGGCCTGGTAAAAGTAATGATGGCATTGATTTTATTGAAATTGATTGGTTCATTCTGAGAGTCTCCAAAGGATAACACTCAAGTCATATTAAAGGAATTATTTTAAGAGTTAATTTAAAAAAAATAAGCTAAACAACCCCCCCCCCTCAGCCTTCCCCTACATGGGAGGATTTACTGACATTTACATTTCTTTTCTGTTAAGTGATTTAAAAAATAGATATTTTGCATTCAGAAATTTAATGCTACTTTCAGGAATACACTAAAAGTCTACCAGTAATAGATATGTCCACAAAGCCATTACAGTAGCACTATTTTAGAATGATGCTGGGAGAATATTAGGTTGATTCCAGAATGGCTGTAGCATCCTCGGCCTAGAAGAGGACATGTCAGCACTGAAAAGGACTGCTTCTGATTACAAAATGGGAACAGATTATTAAAACTGTCAAGGGACAAGAAAGCCATACATCAGTGGGGGTATTAAAAGTGAACCCCAGCAGCAATACAGAAATGTACATCCTCCAAAAGGATGCACATGCAACTTCCTCCTCATGTTCATAACAGAGCAGGGGAGAGCCAGTGGCAAATCCCGAGGCCTGTGATGCAGTCTGTGTTTAGTGGGGGCCAGATATGCTCAACCTCCTTTCTTCTTCCATGTCTCTTTCTATGGTGCTTCTGCTCCTTGCTCCTCCATTCCCCACTTACAGGGCTGGGCCAGCGGTCCTCTCCTTGTTCAGGGACACTGTGAGCGTAGCTTGTAGACTGTTGTTTCGAGACAGCTATGGCATCCTTGGACGGAGGGCCGCCTTGCTGGTTTGTCAGTATGATGGCTTACAGGTGTGCACTTTGAGTGGCCCTGAGACTCCAGCTGCTTTGTGGAGTTGTGTGGTAACAGGTCGCCCCTTCCTGATACTGGAGAGAGTCAGGTAGACAAAAGTTGGGGAGACCACAATGAGATGGGCAATGCCAATCGGTTCATGTTCTCAACAGATGCCAGAAGGAGAGGGTATGCTTATATTTCACTCTCTGTGTGTGGGTATGCATAGATTTCAGCTGAACTATGTGCAGCTCTCAGAAAGCTTTCTATAGGGAACCAGTAGCTTGCCTTTAGGTAACTATTTTTAAAGTTTACCGTTGTTGCTTAAAATATTTTGGTTAGAAGTGAGTCCAGTACTTAATGTTATTCAACTCATATCTCATTAGTTCATTAAAGGGTGGGGGACTTACATTCCACAGAGACCTATTAAGGGAAGCAATTTTATTAAAATCCTAATTATTATTTTAAGACATATAAATTAATATTCATATTTGTGAAGTGCTCCTTCTCCCTGCTTAGGATGCTGCATTGACAATTAAAATATAATAAAGATGATTAATAATGAATAAACATAAAATTAAAATATCATAAAATACGCAATTAAAAAACACTAAAAATCCTAGCTGAGCAGAATCATTAGAAAAAGCTAATCATGACTAGAAAAAAAGAGATTCTGGAAGACGTTGTTGCTAAAAATTATTTAACCATGGAGAGTTTTTCAAAATGCCTAATTCATGACATCAGCGAAGATGACATGAGTCTTGTTAGACCCTGGGTGCCCTGAGGGACAAAGTAAAAGTGACCCGGGTCAAACTCTGATACATCATTTGACCCTTTGGTTACTCTAGTGTCATAAAACCTGACAGATTTTAGATATCAGGTACATCTCAAACCTGAGGGTAAGTGGTCAGGTGTATTGTCAAGCATGTATCATGGCTAATACTAAATTTTAATATTATTCTATTAGATTTAAACTGTTTATATGAATAGCAATGTGCATGCATTATTAAAAACAGTTCTCTAACAATTGCACTTGATCACTTTGAAAGTCCTTTCCTTTCCCTTTAAGATTCTACCCTGTACTGGTAAGTAGGGGGCTGTGGAGTACAGAAGGCACTGAACAAGAATTTTAGACCCCTGGGTCTAGGCTAAAAGTCAGAAAAGAGCCATAAAGATGGTTTCATTTACAGCGCCTCAGTTTCCTTATCGGTAAGATGGGAATTCTCATTGGATTGCTGTGAGGAACAAATTAAAAAATGTATGTGAAAATGCTTTGACAGTATAAATCCCTAGAAACAGTACAAATACTTTTGCTGTAGCTGATAAGATAGCCAATCCAGGTCTGATGGTCAGGATCATTTTGGTGAGCAAGTTGGTTCCATTTCCTTTCCTGATGTTTGATCTGCAAGGGTGCTCCTTTCCAAATGTCTTTGTTCAGGTTGCTGTAACAAAAATGCCCTAAACTGGGTGCTTTTTTTCACAGTTCTGTGTGCTAAAAGTCTAAGATCAAGGCACTGGCAGATACGGTGTCTGATGAAGGGCCTGCTTCCTGGTTTCTGTCCTTCTGTTGTGTCCTCATGTGGCACAAAGAGGGTGAGCGAGCTCTCTGGGGCCTCTTTTATTAGGACACTAACTCCGCCAATGGAGGATCCACCCTCATAATCTGATTACTTCACAAAGTCCTTGCTTCTTCATCTACCATCTTGGAGGTCAGAATCTCAACGTACAGATTTTGCAGAGACACAACATTTAGCCAACTGCACCTGAGTTTCCACTTGCCACTACTTTCCACCTCATTATTCCCCACTGCAGGCATTGTTCAAGGCTGGCCACAGCAAGATCTGGAAACTGTCAGGGGACCGAGACACATCCCCCTCCTCTGTCTGGCTGGTTTAACCCCAGGGCTCACAGCTGGAATGGTGGTGTTGGCTTATGTAGTACACACAGGCCTCCCACCCCCATCCATTCTTCAGCTTTATTTCTGCTTCCTGGTGAGGAGGAGCTGTCTCTTCTGCTTTAATATCTGCCAATCCTTAGTGCCTACCACCTCGAAGAATGTCCAGGGTCTTGTGCCAGCACCGCACCCCACTAACCTCTGTGCCTCTCCATTCTGGGGCTCAGGAATATACCAAGCTCCCTTTAGTGTCTCCTGGGCAGAGGAAATGGGGTGAGGCACAGCTCAATCTGGCTCCCTCATAGCCCACCGAGGGGGTTAATTTGAGAGCCTCCCATTTGCAGACATCTTCAAGGGACAAGTAGACACTCGTGTCCTTATTTCACAATCACCCCACACTTCAGGGAATGTTCTCTTGCCTCCCCCACCTTCAGGAATCACCTGGAAGTGTGGAAGCTGTTTCTCTTCCTCTTTCTCATTCAGTTCTTAGCTCCCTTCTGCTCTCCCCCACACTCACCCCACTTTTCCCCAGGAGTGGTTGTAGGAATGAAGTAACTCTGGAATATCTCTCCAGTTGGGGTCACAGTCTCTCTATCTGTCCCACTTGTCTCCCTGAAGGGGTATTCCTGGCCCCTGAGAAAAGTGCTTCTTTTAGAAAACAGTCCTTTCCTTGTTTTTGCTAACTGGGTGCCTGTGTTAGTTTTATGTCACTGTGTCCAAAATACAACTTAGAGGAGAAAAGGTTAATTTTGGGCCCAGTATTTCAGAGGATTCAGTCCATGGTCACCTGGCTCCAAGACAAAAGCATCATGGTGAAGGATGTGGTAGAGGGAAGCTGCTCAGCTCATGGCAGCCAAGAAGCAGAGAGAGAGAGAGAGAGAGGGGAAGGGGGTCAAGGAGAAAACGAATGCTTCCAGGGCACACTCCCAGCCACTGATTTCTCTTAACTATGTCCCACCATCCATTCAACCGTCAATGGATTAATCCATGTGATGGACTGAGGATGACGTCGCAGCCTTCATGATCCAATCATTGCCTCAAAGCTGCACCTGTGAGCCTTGCTGCATCGGGACCAAGCTTTGAACACATGCGCTTTTGGGGACATTCCCGACAGTGCCATTTGTCGGATGCATGCCGTGTGCTGAACATTGAGCTCTGCACTTTAGAGGCAGCACCCTGTGAAATCCTGAGAGCTCTTCCTAAAAGGTAGGCGTGGGTTCACTCTGGCTTGTACAAAGGATGATGATGATGAAGCTTAGAAACCTGAAGTGGCAAAACTGGGCCAGTGAGTGTTGAGCCTGGGATGCTTCCTGAGAGATTTGGCTACAGAGGCTCAATAAATAATTGGGGATATCTCATCAAGGCAATCTCTCATAGATTGCTTATTTAATCAGATTTCTCTCCTTCTGTGAGAAGGATTCTAGCTTAAAGCCACAATGAATCGATTATTCAACCTTACTTCCTGGAGGACATCTTACTTCTGTTGTTAGTTCTTCCTGGATTCTCCTCTCTGTGTCTGGAAAGCTCCAATTTATTTTTTGGTGCCTGCATGTAAATGTTATCTCCTCTATTATGTCATGTCTCACGTCCTCGTTGGGGAATGGACTGTTCAGTCATGCTGTGCCCCCACAAAGTATCGTGTGTGTACCCTATTTTGTCACGTATGTTGTACCGTAGTGGCCAGAGCTCTCTTCTTCTAGTCCTTTTTTTCTAGATCAACCACTCTGAAATGTATATATATATTTTTTGCAATTGACATGGGCATTAATATTGCATTTCTTTTTTCTCCTTCTCTTCCCTCAATGGTATTTACATCTATTCTAGTAGATGGTTTCTTTGCATTAGGAACTCTGATCTGTGTTCGCCTTGGAATCTTGCTTGGTGTAATGTAAACTCATGGAAGCAGGCATGGGCGGAATGTATGTTTTTATCTCTTTAGTTCCAAATACTTGAAAGTTTGTCCTGCGCATGAGAACCTATTGAATAAATGAGCAAACAAATGAAGAAATGATGTACCAAAAAGAATATGGTTATGATGAGAACAATTTATTAACATATGGCTTTGTAGTGTATTGAGCATTTGCTTGGAAGTTTTCTTTTGAAAGATTGTAACCTGGCATTTTTATTTCAGGGAATGAGGCAAATCTTCATTAACTAAATGTTTGACTTTCCAAATGCAACTGCCGCTTCCTATTTAATTCTGTATGTCAGTCAGTCAAACCTTGGTTTCTTTATCTGTAAATATGGGATAATAATATTTATCTACTTCAGAGATTTTGAAGAGTTTATAAACTGTCAAGCATTATGGCCACGTAAGATATTTTTCTTAGGATTACTATAATCTTCACTTGTCAGAGAGCTAACCTAGGCTGCTAATTTCCCAGTGATGCTCTCACCGCAGAGTACCGATGGCTGCTCACATGGCAGTTCTCTCCTCTTCCCACTCCCTGGCCTCACTTTACTTAATTATCTACCCCTTCCCATGTAGCTGTATGCCTCAGCTGAAGCAAATCGCAGCTGCTGTAAGGGTAGCAAGGTGATTCCCATTGGGTTTGTGAGTAATGCGATGGGAATAGCATGGGATCTTATTCCAGTCAATGAGACGAGAGGGGAAAGATTCTGAGAACTCCTTGGAAAAGCGTCCTTGCTGCTAAAGGAGAGGTGCAGACTCCAGTGATGAGAATTATGTTTGCTCAGGTTCAGGGAGAAAATTATAGTCAGGGGATTACAAGCCTCATTAATAGTAATAAAGAGCATGCATTCTTCAAAAATAGATGAACAACACATACATAAATAAAACAGGGAGAAAGCCACAGGGAGTGATCGTCTCTCTGCCTCCTGTGGGCACTATTATCTGATGTGACACGCGATTTGGTCATTGTGCTGTCATTCATGGGTCATACTAATACTGAGGATTCTGTGGAACTGAAGAAGGGAACCTAGACATAGGATGACAAAGTTTCGGGTTTCTGACAGAAGCCTACTAGACTGGATGGCCAGTTATGTCAGAAAATATATTGTCATTACCTAAGCCTGCTGGAGATAATATTTCTATTGCCTAAAGCCAATCGGCTTCCATCCTCACTCTTATATCCCCCAATTTCTATTTTACTCCCCAACAAATAATTTACTTCTTGCAAGATTTTGCTCTTCCTCTGGAATACTAGTATTCTCATCCAGAAAGAAGTCCCTTTTCCTCTTAGTGTCAGCAAGTTTTCTGCAGACCTCATTCCTATTTGGCTTAGCTTGGTTCAATTTCTAAGGCAGTTCTTGGTCCTTCCAGGCACCCATTTTCCAGGGGTTCCTCAACTCCATAGGAGTGATGAGGCATCAATCTAGTAGGACACGTGGCTGTCTATTGCCTAACAGATTCTTACATGTTGGTTGCATAATACTTTTTTGAGTTTCATTTCTTCATTAGCTTATTAATTTACAAATATATAGAACACCTACAACACTAGATACAAGGCCAGATTCTGAGGAAACAAGAGTGGACACAAGGAAAGGATCCTAAGAAAAGGATTCTAGGAAAGGAAGAATCCTTTCTTAGAGTTTAGAGAGAATTTTTCTGGCTAATCCAAGAAGAGGATGGGTTTTGAGAAAGCTAAGGGGAAGGAAAGCACTTCATTTGCTCTAGAATGATACTGTCTTGTCAAAACCAAGAAAACCAAGAGATTTTTCATTATCCCTAAAATTAGAATCACTTAGATGAGCAGTCATTTTTTCTCAAGCTGAACACTGCATCCATTTCCTTTTTTCCCAAATATCCCGGAGAGAGGACCACCTCTCCATTATCAGTGCTACCAAAGATTTGCAGGAACTAGTGTACAACAGGAGGCAAGTATTGATGTTTGTGATGATTTGGCCATAGGATATAAGAATGCTAGGTGAAGAGTTTAGGACTGGGATAGAGGATCTAAAGGGAAACACACAGCAAGTGCTGTATGCATATGTTTCTATCACTCTGAATCTCACTATGATGTATGATTACAATGCACCAATAATAATAATGAAAAGAACACTCATAGGTTTCTGATTGGCTAATGCTGTGGAGTAATACATTGATTATCTCTGAGTATTAGTCTTGAGAAATGTGGGATTGAATGTTGTCTTAGTTTTGTCTGATCTCCTGCCATCTGAAATTTTATCATTACGATTAATAAAATCAGAACCATTCATGAGACAATTAACAAACACCACAAAAATTACCTTAGGCAAATACAAAGAAACAGTTTAGTTGATAGTTAAGAGACATTATTTTATTCATGAAAGAGGGATTCTGGAGTTTTGTAAACTTGGAGAAGTATTTTAGGTGCCAAAGTCCAGGTTTTCTGTAATGGTGACTAAAGCTCCTACAGACTCTCAAATCGCCACTTAGCTCAGCTTCACTCAGAAAGTGGCAGACCACAAATCACTGCTTATTGGCCATCTTCTTGCAGCTCAGTTTTCTCACCAGGTTTATGGGAGAGAAATTGCCACAACCAGCCCTTCAGTTATGGGCCTGTGGATCCTGTTGTTTGCTCTGTGTCGGGTTCTTTGTGCACTTTAATGTTTTGAGTCTCTTGGGTGTGCAGCCTGAGTGCCCTCTTGTTGAGTGCTGCACCTCAAACCAAGAACACATCTTCATGGACAGCATGTCTGTAGAATGTATTATCCAAACTGGAGACACTCTGGAGAGCAGTGGGAACACTATTCATAATGCTGGGGAACAAGGGTAAGAGGGGACTTGCTTGAGCAAGCCGGACCTATGTATACCCTGTCCTTTGGGCACTAGCTATTTAGAGGTGGGGAGAGGATGCACAATGGGGAGAGGAGGACACCTGCCCAGCCACTACTCCAAGTCAGGCACCATTTCCACTTTGCCAACATAGCTGTCTGCAAATACCCCTCTATTCCACCTCCCACACTCCCTGAAGTCTTTATAAACCCTTTTAAATGTCTGATTCGCTTGCTTTGTCTGAAATAATAAATGATGGATGGCTAATTGCCTCACAGGAAGTCCCTTCAATTTGTCCCTTTGCTAAAAATTAGATAAATAAATGAATCATCCCTGCTTTATCCTTTATTCAATATAATTAATTCTAATCTTTTGCATTTTCTCCATGTTTAATTCCATCACTTAAAAGACACAAACAGAAGAGAAACCTTTTAAAATTAGTGGAATAATTGTGCTGCTCATGCTACTCTATGAAAAGACTGTCAAAAAAATTGCCATGACCCTATCTCAAACATTAAATGGTTTAGAAGGGAGGCCTTCAAAATCTGATTGAAGGGATCACATTGAGAATTGTTTTTATCGTGACTTATATACTTTCTGATGTGTCCTATCTCTCCAGCACAGAGCCCTACTCTTGGAGAATATTAAGCATGGATTTCTAGTTAATTAGTTAATACTACAGATAGCTTCATTTTTATATTTCCAATTTATTGTTTCTGGCATTGAAGGGTATCATAAGTAAACTTCATTTTTACAGAAAATAATCTGTCTATTGAGATAACCTGAAAAGTGCTTCAGAAGTTGCTTCTACTGATACAAAAACTTGTCTCTACCATGAAGGGAGAGGAGATTTCAGGGCATTTCAAGGCACCCAAGTTGGAGGAAAGGATCACAGTTCCCTGGCTTGTAAGGAATAATCTACACATTCTGCTTGATCCAAAGATGTTAAGTACCTTTTATACCCATAAGCTCTCTTCTTTCTAAAGGGGCTACCACTCCCTGGTGGTAAGGTATTCATAGAGATGCTGCATATAGTAATTATAATAAAAATAGAACTCTATATTTGCATAGCAGATCATAATTTACAAAGTAGTTTTGCATACTCATTATCTCATAAAACCCTCTCTACAACTACTGAAGAAAGTGTTTTTGGCAGAGACTGTTACAAGTTTGTGAAACTGTTTTCTTTTTCTGCTTGCTGGGCAAACACAAGCTATTTCCCAGTCTTCCCTGGAGTGAGGTCAGCCCACTTTCCTGCCAGTCTAATGGGCAGAAGTGATACTTGCCATTTTTTGACTAGTCTGCTGTATTGGACAGGGTTCTCTAGATTAACAGAATACACAGAATGAGTATATTTGAAAAAAAGGATTTATCAGATGGGCTTACAGTTTGAAGCAATGTAGTCCCAGGTTCTGACTGCACATGGAGAGTCAGAGGAACCAGTAGCTGGTCGAACGGTCTAAGAGCTGGAGTCTTAGGATTGGAGCAACCACTAATTCAGTCCCAGTCCAAGACGTGAAGATCAGAAAGCTCTTCGGAGAAACGATGGTGAAGTTTCAGTTCCAAGAGCAGGAGGCCGAGAAGATCAAGAAGCTCTTCAGAGAAAGGCGAAGCCGGCGGCTGATGATCTCAGGCGAGAGTAGATGCGTTTTCCTCGGAAAGAGTCGCACGCACTCTACGCGGCTTCTCCCTCTTTATCTAAGTCCACACCTATCAGAATCCTGCTGCCTACATTCAGGGCAGGGCTTTCTCTTTAATCTGCTGTTACACACCCAAAATCACATAATCTTGGGTGTATCATGATCAGGTCAAGTTGACAACCTAGATTAACTATCACATCTGCCAAAAACTCCTGCCCATTCCTTATGCTCTGATTTTCCCCCATTAACAAATTGGTTGAAAAGAACCCAGAAGAGGACTTTAATAACCTAGGGCAGGGATCAAAGAACTATGTCCAGTGGGCCAAAGTTCACGTAACACCAGTTTTTGTCTATAGATGCTTCTTGACTTACAATGGGGTTACACCAGATAAATCCATCTTAAGTTGAAGAGCACAAAAGCAAAGCAAAGCAAAACAAAACAAGAGAGTTGTTTACTTCTATAACACATGGCTGACCAGGAGCTGCCACTGCCCACATGGGGGTCTTCAGAGTATCATACTGCATATTATTAGTAGCCTGGGAAAAATAATTCAAAATATGAAGCAGGGTTTCTACTGAATGCACTTTGCTTTCTCACCATCATAAACATGAAAAATTGGTAGGTAAAGCCATTGTAAGTCAGAAACCATCTGTTTAAAGTTGAATTGAAACTCAGACACTGCAGATTTGCTTACACATTGTCAATGACTGCTTTTGAACTAAAATGGCAGATTGAATAGTTGCAACATTTGTCCTGTAAAGCCCCAAATATTTACTATTTGGGGGCTTTACAGGTAGTAAAAAGAATGGTGGATCCGCACATAGGAGAAGCCTGGGCCCCAATCACTGCATGGCAGGCTGAATGCTGATGGCCCACATGAATAGTTGTGGAAATAAGTTCTTTCCACTGTGTTAAATCACCAAGGTTTTAATGTTTGTTTTGGTCATCATCTTACCTTTATCAGCATAATTTTCTCATATTCAATTTACTGATAGGGTAATGAGGCTCAGAGAAGTTATTACATAGCCGGGCGTGGTGGTGCACGCTTTTAATCCCAGTACTTTGGGAGGCGGAGACTAGAGGATCCAAGTTCGTGGCCAGCCTCAGCTCTCTCTCTTTCTCTCTCTCTCTCTATCTGTCTCCTTGTCTCTCTCTCTCTACTTAGTGAGGCCCTCCGCAACTTCGTGAGACCCGGTTTCAAAATAAAGTATAAAAAATAGGGCCGGTGGTGTGGCATGGAAGTAGAACGCCCCTGCGTTCAATCCCCGGTACCGCAAAAAAAAAAAAAAAAGAAGTTATTACATATTTAAGCTCACAGAGTTTTCCAGAAGCTCAGAATCTAGTACTAGTAGACTATATAGAAGGCAAACCAACCCAGGTATTTTAATTCCAATGCCAGTGTACTTGTTGACACATCTCAGATGTCACTACTGAACACATTATACTAAGAACATTTGATATAATACTATAAACTAAACACAGTACCTAATGTCTAAAGTCTAACGAGTCTTTCCTTGTAGGAGTAGTGTACCTCTCAAACATTTAATAGATCAAAAAACTATTTTAGGAGAAGGATTGTTGCAACATCCTCATTTTGTACACTGGTACAGTTAGGGCTTGGCGAAGTCTGTTGACTTCTAAAAATAGTGATATAGACTGTAATAATCAAGTGATATAAGGCACTGCAAAAAATTGAAATAGGGTCTTCAAATTATCTTCATTCTCTTTCTATGTCAATAGAAAAAATAAAGAAAGAAGTCAATAGAAATTTGTGAGGCAGTAGGTATTATAGGTACAGGAACTTCCTTACTAAAAGATTAAATCTGCAAGAAAATCATGGGGCCTTTGCCTGCCAAATATCTGGATTTCACTGTCTTTAAGAAGGGATTTTAGGATTTTTGGTTTGTAGATGGGTTGTGGTACTGTTAAATGGGTATCTTTTCTTGGGAAGACTTCCACTAAAACTCAAACCCTAATTGTTATTTGACTCTATTTGGAGTTTATAAGCCTTCTCTCATCTGAAGGAACTCAGAATTGATACTTAAGGGGGTTTTGGAGTGAGGAGTAATTGAGGGCAAGGGGTATGTTGGGATAGTGGAGATGCGCATTGTCAGGATGGCATACAGACTTGGCAATAAAAATCAGAGAAAATAAAGATCTCCTTGGCAACAAATCCCAGGAGACCAGGAGACAAGGCAGGGATATACCAGCTAATGTCACACAAAACAAGTTATGTTAATAGCCTTTCTCATTGTCCACCAATTTAGCATATGAATAAATCCTGGGGCCCCAACTCATTGCAAAGTCATAGTCAAAGGACTATAGTCTAACATTCTGGAGTAATTAAAATAACTGTAATTTTGTTTAAATTTATTGAATGATGTCAAAGGAGCCATACTTTAATCCCTTCATTCCTGTTCTTGCTCACCCCAGCATCTGCCCATGCTTCCTTTCCAATTTTGGTTTTCTGTTTTGTTTTTTAGTTTTCTCTGAAATGCATCTCCTCACTCATTTTTGTGGCCTCATCCCCTTTCTCTTTGACTACTCTGCAGTGTTTCCTTAGTAGGTGGGTGGGCACGGATTGAGAAAAAGGAAATAGGTTGTATATATTTTAATTACTTTTGCCCCTATTATATTAGACAGTAATAGAGAGAAAATGTTTTGAGGCAAAGTATAAGTGGATTATGAGATCTCTGTTTAAAACTAGCTAGGCTTTGAATGAATAGTAAGCAGAAATCATCACCTTTATTAGACTGGGATCCAATAAGCCCTGATTATCTTCACTTCTATGCACATGGCTTTTGTGGGGTCTATTTGAGGCTATAACAGGATTGCTTGAGAGGAGTGGTAAAACACCCAGTGCTTTTTATTTTTGTAAAACAGTATGGTGCGGTGAGTCATTATTATCTAGAATATCTATCATTATCATCTATTTCCGACCACCCCATAACCCTTCTCTATTCACCCCAGCATGGAGACTTATTCAAGCTGAATGAACCAACTGGCAAAGTACATTTATTCAAGACAGACATTAAACAAAGGGGCTCTGAAAAAAAATGGTGGTGGAACTGCCTTGCCAGTGCCGACTGCCACAAAATATTTGTGGAGTAACAAAGATCAATGCAACCTGGAGGTGATGTGAAGGAGCCTTTGCCTTTTTAAGCACAAAAGGATACATGAAGAAGATGTGTCCTAGTTGGAAGTAACCCAGTTTAATTAATCGGTTCTTGCAGTAGTGAAGAGACCATGAGAACCTCATGGTAAATGAAATGGTTCATAACAAAAGCTTCTTTTGACCAACCATAAAGGGAACTAGACTTGAATATGAAACCAGATTGCATTGAATCATACATAAGTTCTTTTTGTTGGGTCAAAGCAACTGCACGTGGTTCAGACTAATGTGCATTTTCTTCTGGGTTAAAACAGTTCATAAGGCACTCAGTAGTCATTTTGAAGTGCTACATTTGAAATTGCACTTCAATTGCAGAAGCACATTGGTGGAAACCATAGTGTAATGTGGGTTTCTTATTGTGTTATCTTGGAGAAGACATTGGACTTATCTTTGCTTCAATTTTGTTTTCTGTAAAATGAGAGTTGAACATTTATAAGAATCAGGGGCTTTTGGGAAGGGTTATTGCAGTCATCTGTAGGGAAGGTACCTAGCACAGGGCTGTTATGCAAGTAGGCATAAACACCTTCCCAGAAACGTGCTTATTTAGGCTTGCACAGATTACTACATGATGGAACCTGTACTAACTGATGTGTAATTCATTAGAAAGAGGTAGACTCCACACATCATTAATCAATGCTATCTAGAGGAACTGAGTTCTGGGCAGTAAAGGGGACACTTAGGAGTAACTTCTATCTGCTGGGCATGATGCTGGGCGCTGGGGAGGAAAACACACAGCCCTTGCAAGCTGTCAGTGACTCTGGTTTTATTTCTTTATCTTCAAAGGGCACTTGTTAGAATTCTTACATGCTGGCAGTTAGTATGTAGGTTACCAGGTATCCACAAAACATATTTTTAAAAATTAACATCCCAGTACTTTGGGAGGCGGAGACCGGAGGATCCGGGTTCGCGGCCAGCCTCAGCTCTCTCTCTCCCTCTCTCTATCTCTCTCTCTATCTATCTACTTAGTGAGGCTTCCGCAACTTCGTGAGACCCGGTTTCAAAATAAAGTATAAACAATAGGGCCGGGGGTGTAGCACGGAGGTAGAACGCCCCTGGGTTCAATCCCCGGTACTGCAAAAAAAAAAAAAAAAATTAACAAATTCTGCTTTATTTTGGTTTTAGGAAGAAGTATTGACTTCAATGAAGAAGTGTTTTCTCTCAAGGTTACATTTGTGAAATATTAGGCTACAAAATATGGGCATGATGTCATACATTTTACTCATTTATGCATTTCCCAGATGCAGTGCCATGTGTGACCTTGCTCAGCTACCCAAACTAAAATAAAAGATGACCCATGCACTATCAGTTATGTCTAAGAAATTACTTAGCCAGTTATAGTTGATTTTACAGTGCTTGTTTTTCTCTTTCAGCTGAACATAGTTTTTTTTCTTTAGTCTGAAATCCCCTAGATGGCACTAGAGAATACTACATTTAAATGGTTTATATAATACCCTTAGTAGATGAGGGCAAGTAATTTTTATTTTTCTGCAAATAAACATTAATAAGAAGTTGAATGGGATATAATATAATGTGCAAGGTTAGTGTTTATGCGTTTGTTATTAAAAGATATACTGGATGCTCCTTGAGAGTGAAAATAGGTAATTTTAACTGTGGATGTCTCCCAATTGGTTTTTGATATTTCAATTCAAAGAAAATTCATTTGGTGCAAAGAGACTTATATACATAGCAGAGATCTTGAAGCAGATTGTTGGCTTAAATGAAATCTATATCATAGCCATATAACACAGTATCAGGGTCTCATTGGACGGGAGTGGTGCTTTAAATGGGGCCCAGGGAATGGGCAGGTGAGGCGAGTGAAGAGACCTGGCTGACAAATGATGGGATGTGGGGCACATGTGGCTAATGGGCACATCTGCAAATCTAGCACAGGCTGTGAGCTGACAGCTTTTGTAGATCTAATTCTGGTAGTTTTTCAGTCAAAATTCAAGGTTGAGAGAATGTGTCCCATCCAAGGTCACAGAGCTATTTAGTGATAAAGTTCAGGTTCCAATTCCATTTCCCTGACTCCATTCCCTCCTCTTTTTAATCCCCTTATAATACACCAAAGATGTATTTAGCACCTCACACTACTCTGGGCTTCCCATTGTTCCTTCTTTATCCTTTCTTCCAGAAGTTTAAAGAGATGACAGTTTGTGTGTTCTGAGTTGTAAGCGGCCTGGGAACTCCCAACCCCAGAGACACTTTAATTCTTGCCTAACAGGAAACTTGAGGGAGGACAGTTGGAGGGTTTGTGAATTCAGCAGATCAGTGATATCATCATGGGCCCAGGGTTTTCAGCTTTTGCACTCTGCATCTTTTTATTCTCTGTCTTTGTCCCCATGGGTGAAAAAAAAAAGACTTTTGGAGCTTAGATATCATGTGTATACCTGATAACATACAATAATATTAGAGGGACTGTCTCTTCTATAGTGGGAGGAAACTTTCTCCAGAAACCCCTGGCAGTCCCTTACTCATGTCTCATTGACCACAAATGAGTCACCTGGCCCACCTCACCAATGGTGACCAAGAGACAACAGACTGCCCTCTAACTCTTAAATGGGGGAGATGCCTCCCACCAACAGAAGTATTTGGAAATATGCACGGGTGCTTTGGTTTATAAAGTGACTGAATGGCAGTTGTATTTATGATGAGGACATAGGAAAGAGAAGTGTCCTGCAATTTTCAGGTCAGTCCCTTATGAAGAAGAATCACTTTGCCCAAATACCAACATTATACTTGTTGAGAAACACAGGAAAACAATCAGGACTTCCTACTTAGTCACAGGGCAGGGGATGGACAATGGACCGGTCAGGACTTGGCAAGAGGAAAGAGGGAGATAGACCTCCTGAGCAAACAATCAACAGAACCCTTCTCCCCATTCCCAACAGGCTCCTGTGTTACCACTTCTAAGACATTCTGCAGAATGAAGCCAAATGCTCAAAGAGGGCAGCCTCCCAGGTATTTTGGTAATAGTCTATAATAACATTAAAGAAAATATAAGAATTATGAAGACTTTATTTGGTGTGTTAGTCAGCTTTCTGTTACTACGATAAAATACCTGAGAAAAATAAACTTAAGGGAAGATGGGTTTATTCTGGCTCATAGTTTCAGAGGCTTCAGTCCAGGGTCACTTGGAAATGTTGCTTCTGGTTCATGGAGAGGCAAAATATGAAGGCAGGAAGCATGCGCTGGAGCAAAGCTGCTTTCCTCATGGTAGCTGGGAAGGAGAGGGAAAGGGGTAGGGGTGGGAGAGAGAGAGAGAAAGAGAGAGAGAGAGAGAGAGAGAGAGAGAGAGACAGAGACAGAGGATGAGGACAAAATGCACCCTTCAAGTTAATGCTTTCAGTAACCAATATCTTCCAACTAGGCCCCATCTCATAAAGTTTTCACTACCTCCCAACATTGCCACAGAGCCTTCAACACATGAGCCTTTGGGGGACATTCCGGATCCAAACTATAACAATTGGATAACATGAATGGGGGAAGGCTTTTCAACAAATAGTGCCTTTATCTGCCCACTGTGATGGGATAGGAGGAAGGAGATGATTGGTGAGGACAGATGGGCTTGTTTTTGGTTTGTATTTTTTGAGGGGTTGGGAGGCCGCTGGAGTTAGAGAAGGACACTGGATTGCTTCCAGATTCTCTAAGTGTCGCTGGAGAAAATTAACAATGTTGAGGCATCATCATCATTTTATGGAAAGAACTGAGTTTTTGAATCCATAGAGACAGACTTTGGCCACCACATCTACAGCTTACAAATTACAGCTAGCAATCACATGCAAAGTGAGCTCCATAGCCTTGGTAAAGTCACCAAATGTCTTGGAGCCATAATTATGCTTTCTTTGAAAAGTACCTGGTAATGTGTTGCCATGATTCCATGGGAGAGTAGAAGGCAGTTCCCCAGCACTGTGCCTGCAAATGTCAATTCCCATCCATCCTTTGCCTGCACGTGGCATTGTTATTTATTTATACACCCTTTCTCCCCACATAGGGTTGCAGATGAGAATACAGCATTCCCAGCTAAATTGGAGGTTCAGATAAATGGCAAATATTTTGTCTATAGGAGTATGTCCATGTTATTTGTTAGCATAAGCTTATCCCAAATTGTGTGGAACATACTTACACTAACAAATTATTTGCAGTTTATCTGAATGTTGAATTCAACTAGGTGCCCTGCATTTTATTTGGCAACCCTACCCACACGTTCCCTCTCTTCCCTAGGTTCTCTCTAGTCAAAGAATAAATAAATCAAGCCTCAATTAAACATTGCTCTCTCACACACACGTCTTAACCTTTGCAAGCACCAGGCAACCAACGGACAGCACACCTCCTGCTTCTTTTAATGAACAAGCACCCTCTAGACTCAGGAGGAGAAGACGCAGCCGTGGCTGAGACGTGAGCAGGTCTCCAAACCAGTCTTCGCCTTACAAACTCTGTGGTTGATCTTCCTCCAGAGTGTTTTCTTTCACAGTTGGCTGTTCTGTGTCTGCATAGATCTGCAGTAAATACTGTACTGCACTGCTGAAAAGGGAGGGAAAACATTACCATCTGCATGTACAGCTTGCAAATTACAGCTTGCAATCACCTGCTATTAAATAAAGACACTTTAACAATATTTTGGGTTTTAAATTAGCAATTTACATCACAAGACTCTGAAAATACTAGTCTTTTAATACTGCAATTTTCTTTCCTTTTAACCAGGCATCAACATGCATTGAATTTTTTTAAAAAAGCTATACAAAGTAATGTTTATTTAAACAATAGCCACCAGTGGTATGAGACACAGATGGAAATCCAATAGTCCCTCACTCAGTGGGAGGCATGGTTGGAGGGCCTCTGTGGAGCTGCGACTCTCTAATTTACATCCTGGGGGAATCTAGGCATTGCCCTCATTTTTTTTTTAGCCATATCAGGCTATGTGTCATCTGAGAAAGTGGTCTCAAGCCGGGAATCAGAGGCAAAGTCTTTGTTTGAAGGAGACTTGAAGCAAAGCGGCTGAAAGGCAGAGAGTTCAAGTGGGAGTATTTCCTTTTGTCACTTGACATCAGGGCAGAATTGGAGGGGATTGGCATTTGTACAAAGCACACTGGATGCAAAACGAGAAGGGATTTGGAAGCCTGCAAAGAGAGAAAGATTAAGCAGCTTTGTGCCTCACGGACACTACGTCTATAGACAGAGGGTTATATCTATATCTAAATATAGTAGCTTGTCCTCAAGTTCTTATTAATGGACCTTTATTCCCCCCTTTCTCTCGACATCTGAGTTAGTGAGTGGGAAAACACCAGGAGCGGGTGCACATTGCAAAGAGCTAAGTATAAGCTTTGCAGTGTGAATCGCTGGGCTGTAAATTCCTTCACACAGACACAAAGCGTTCGGAGCACTGTGGCCAAGCAGGCAGCCTGCTTTCCTGCGAGTCCAGACTCGCCCAGGCCTTCAGCTGCTGTGGACAAACAGCTGTTTCCCAGATCCGGGACTGCTTTCAATGCCAGTTTGGTCTTAATCCTGAAAAAGTGGATGCTTCCTTTTCTTTGTTGTTCATGCCTTTTCATTTTTACTTTTTGATAACCCAAGACAGCTGCCTAAATCTTAAACTTAATCTTAGACCATTTCGTGGTATACTGAATTTTGATCCCTAAACATGGCACAGGCTCAGTCAATGTTAAATGTTATTATTATTGCTAGTGGTGGTAGAAGAGGTTTAATATGACACACAAAGCTGTATGAAAGGGAAAGTATCTTGGAGAAAAACAAATGGTGCAGATTTCTGCTCATTTCAGAACACGGAGTGGGTGACTGAGCTGGGGATGAGGCACCGTTAGGCCCTCTGGGGTTCCATTAATTATGCCCTTTACCCTGAGGTCAGTCATGACAAACCACCTATGGCTCTGGTAGAGCTGGCTTGTGGCTGTTGGTGATTTACATGGAAGGGCAGCACGTTGAATGGCTTCTAGCGTTTCCAGCCTTCTTCCTTAGGCCTATTGGTCACCTCTGATGACACTTATCGCCCTGTTATCTCTACTAGGGTCTATGTTAGTCCCTCTGATTAAAGACTAAATTGGTTTCAATCTAATCTCCTAAATGGAATTTAGATGATTTGGGGCCCAACTCAACTATTTCTTGGCCAGAGTGCTTTGTTCAAATCCTTATATTAGTCCTATTTATAGCACTATTTGCTGATAGAATCAGGGAATAATGGATAGATTCGTATTTCATGTTGATTACATACTTGTTCTTTTTTATGTTGCAAATGTATGTATTTATTTATTATTTATTGGTGCATTTTAATCATACATCTTGATGAAGTTCAGGGTGGTAGAGACATACAGGCACACGGTACTCATTTAGCTCTCCCCAAATTCCCATCCCATTCCCTCCCCCTTCCCTTCTTCTCGTGCTCAGCATAGTGATTGATTTTGATAAGTTTGAGTATGTACATCATGTGCATTAGGGTGTTTCCCTCTTCCCCCCTCCCATCTCTCTCAGTTAGGTTGCCTTCTTTACTCATCTAAAGTTTCTCCTTCTTTGTCTGAAGTCCCTCCTATGTCCCACAATTCACAATTGCCAAACTATGGAGTCAGCCAAACTATCCATCAACAGATGAATAAATTACAAAACTATGGGATATGTACACAATGGAATTTTACTCAGCCATAAAGAAGAACAAAATTATGTCATTTGCAGGGAAATGGATGGAATTGGAGAACATTATGCTAAGTGAGATTAGTCAGTCACAAAAAGTGAAAAGTCGGATGTTCTCCCTAATATACTTGTTCTTTTATAAAGCTTTAAAAAATGAAATGTACAAATGAGTACCAATGGATTACACTGGAGTCATTTCATTTGCTTAAGTAGCATCCGCAAACATGAAATTCTTCCTTTATGAGTGCACATGCTTAAGAGAGCGAAAAGTCCTTGGACGGCTACTGTTAGATTTTTCTAGATCCGTGGCCGCTCTCCTGTCTTTTAATGGTTAGAAATCACTTGAATATAATCATTATGTGAAACAACAACAAAAAGCACCATCATCTTTGGATGGTGAGACCTTCAGTGTTTTCTCATTGGTGCATGTTGTTCTGTGTATGTGTATTGGTGACAGGTCTTGAGGTATAGAAAGAATAAAAATGATTCTCAAATTTTCCCTATCAACTGAACAGGTGTTGGAATGAGGATGAAGTAAGACAGTTGTGAAAGCCCTTTGAAAACTGTGGATGTTGTTTTTAAAAAGGTTATTAGGATTATACAGCAAAGGTCTATTCCAGCATTGATGTCAGTGCCTGACCTAATTTTTATAGTTTTAATATAGGATATTAGTCTGTAACTTGTGTGTGTGTGTGTGTGTGTGTGTGTGTGTTTGTCCTCACATGCACACCTGTGTGTAAAACTCGGGTTTGCTATAAACATTTCTATTATATTTTCTTGTGAAATAATGTTTTCCAAAGTGCTTAATACAATTTCCCTTTAATTATGAGACTGCTAATTTCCTGTTTCCATGAGATGATCTTGAACCCTTTGAGGAAGAGAGAGAACAATCTACTGAGAGAGCAATTTGATAACCTTTATTAAGACTTCACAAACATTTGTATGTACACTTCTTTAAAACTCAATAGCTCACTGCTCCTGACATTTTAGAAATCCTCGGATACTTGTTATTATCTTTCACATCCATTTTTATGATCCCAGCTAGAGAGAAGACAGTTTGCCTGTTTTAACTACCTTTAAGCCTTTAACTAATTAAGTAAACATATTTCCATGTAATGGGTTTTGCCATTGAGTTTACACTTTGAAGAGTCTCTCTCACAATGTAGCCATCCACTCAGGTTTTACATAATGAAGTTGGCTACAGGACTGTAGCTGAGAAAGCACATTTAAGAACCTTGGCAAATAGGATGATACTGAACGTTACAATCCCTGATCCTGATTCTCAGATTTACTAAGTCATAAACATCTTTAGTTCACCTTTCTCTCTCAAGAATTGCTAGTAGGAAGCCAAATTGATTGGGTCACTTTCACCTTTTAAAAATCTTCTGCATCTGTTTTTGGGGCTGGTAATGATCACAGAACCATAGACTTTCAACCTGGAAGATCTTTTAAGTAATAAAAATTCAATAGCTCATCCCATGCTTGAAGCTCTTAAACACTATTCCCACCCAAAGTCTAGCCAGGCTCCCTTGAACTTTTTTAGCCATAGGGCACTCATTACCTCTGGAGAGCATTCCACTCAGCTCTGGTGGTCAGAAATGTATTTGTTATTCTGAGAAGAAATTCCTCTATTGACTTTTGTTGTGTTTGCATTGGATGGATAAAAATGCATTCAATTATTATTTTGTTAGCGAAAAGTTGAAGATGATTATCTTGTCCTTTGCTCATTTCTTCCTCCATGCTAAATATTCCTCCTTATCATATTCTTATATGAGGTAATTTTGAGTGTAGCCATTCTGGATACTTCAGCCTGGATGTGCTTATAGTTGGCTGAGAATAGTAATGAAGGTTATAACAATAATAAAGCTACTATATTGAGCTTTTAATATGTTTCAGGTATCTTAAAATATTGTACTTAATATACAAAGTAATCTGAGTTAGTTGGTGTCATTCTTGCTTTATAGATAGAAACCAGGGGCAATGACAAATTGAAAAGCTGTGCCAAGCCCACGTATCTAGTGGTTGGCAGAGCCAGGATTTGAACTAACTACTGCTGCCAAAGTGCGTTTTCTTAACCCTACGTTATAATTTCCTTTACGAGCTGTGATAGCAATTCCCTCGCCCATCCCAGGAAGCAATCTGAATGTTCTAAGTCTGCCTTGAGAAATTCAGAGCAGAGAAAGGTCGCCAGTTAGCTTGTCCTAGAAGTGATGCCAAGCCAAGGAACTGATAAGGATGAGGCCAGTTAGAGAAAGAGGGAAGGAGAAAAAAGGAGCTGTGTGATTAATAGGATGGCTCATGAGCCTCAGAATCATTGACAATGGTGTGTTTGGCAGGCGGGGAGAAGTCCTACATTGGTAATGGCCTCAGTGGAAAGTTGGCAGGTTAAAAGCGCAGAGGCACTGATGGTATTGCACAAATCCCCAGCGCAGGCTCCAATCAGAAATCCAGTCTTGAAAAAGCACTTTCTCTGGCAGGAGTTTCAGAAAGTGTGCGGAAGTGTGCTGTATGCCTGCCCACTGCCTTTGGGATGAAGACCATGAAAGCTGGGGTGGGGAGGGGCAACCCCCAGCACTCCATGTCTAGCCTGCATGTCATTATCCTGGGCTCCTGGCCATCATGCTTTTATTTAAATTGAATTTTAGGGGAAAGTGTAGCTGTAAAGCAGTCATTGAAACCATGCATATTCTGATATACCTGTGCCTCCCTTTGAAAGGATATAATTATCCCAGGAAAATAGAGACCTGAAAGTGGGAAAGAAAAGCTTATATTCATAAATGTCCTTAATGAACAGTAAAGTTGATTAGAAATGAAATAAAAGTAAGGGAAGTTCGAGTGTCTTTTTACTTATTTTTTAACCCACTCAACTGGCCACTAAGAGGATATTGTTGCTAAAGGAACTTAAGAAGCTGTGTAGTAGCTGGAAGTAGTGGTGCATGCCTGTAATCCCAGGACTTAGGAGGCTGAGACAGCAGGATCACAGGTTTGAGACCAGCCTCAGCAATTCAGCAAGGCCCTCAGAAACTTAGCAAGACCCTGTTTCAAAATAAAAAAATTATAATATAGGTCTGGGTGTGTAGCTCAGAGGTAGAATTCCCCTGGGTTCAATCCCCAGTACCACACACTAGAGAGAGAGAGAGAGAGAGAGAGAGAGAGAGAGAGAGGAGAGAAGAAAAAGAAGAAGAAGAAGAAGAAGGAGGAGGAGGAGGAGGAGGAGGAG
>PVJS01001439.1:0-30681 GCA_004027185.1 Glis glis | reverse complement strand
GATAAGAAACTTCTTACCCAGTGCTGTACATCCATCCAGGCAAAGACAGAGAAAAATGTTACATCTAGGACTCTCAATTGTAAGACCAGAACTTTCTCTACCCTATTTCCTTATACTTAATATTCCTTTGATGAAATGAATATTGTCTATTCTATTGAAATATACTGACACAATTAACAGAGTTACAAGATGCAGCACAGTGCAGAATTCAGTGTTCCATGCATCCTTCTTTGGGACCATTGCTGAAGGTACCGGGGGTGGGGAGACTATTGCAACATCCCTCTAGCTAGTGTCATAGTGTCCTGTACTTCATGAAGCTGTCCATCATGAGTGTTTCCATTTAGTGTTTCTCAAAGTGCTGTTGATGGAACACTGGAACTGGACTCATGGGGGAGTAATGGAATGTATTCATTAAAAATGTGTGTTCTTAGGCTTCCCAGCAGACAATCAACATTAGAATATTGGGGGAGTGGGGCCTTCAAACTGGTATTTGGCAAACATGCCAGTTAAAACTTCCGCACAATAAAAACATGTATTAGAGAAAGGTAGTTTTAGTTCATTAGTGTATTCGTTTTCTGTCGCTGCTGTAACACATTTCCACCACGGTCTGCAGTTACAGAGGTCAGAAGTCCAAAATAGGCTTCACTGGGCTACAATCAAGGTGCAGACAAGGGTTGCATTCCTTCTGGAAGTTCAGGAAGACCTGTCTCGCTGCCTGTCCCAGTTTCTGGAGGCTGCCCACCTTCCTTGGCTCATGGCTCTTTTCCATCACTGCAGCCTCTGCTCCGCCATTACCCCTCCTTCACTGACTCTGACTTTCCTGACTTCCTCTCTCCCTCATAATGATCTTTGTGATGACCTTATCCAGAATACTCCCTGAATCTTTTAACCCTTAATTTAATTACTGAAGCAAAGTTCTTTTTGCCTGCAAGGTAACACATTCTCGGGATCCAAGTATTAAGATACAGACGTCTTGGGAAGGTGGGCATTAAACTGCTTAGCATGTTTGGCTTAAAACATTTCAAAGAAACACAAATACAAAGGGGCTGAGAAAGGACATCTAGGTGACAGCATTAGGTGACAGCAGTATTTGCATCCCCACTTCCAGGGTTCCCTTGTAGGAAACCCAGGAACTCTGAAAAGCACAGCTGGCTAAAAGCAGTCCTAGTGCAAGGGCTCACTTAAAAGTCTGTGGGCTCAGCATGGTGGTGCACACCTGTAATCCCGGTACCTGGGACACTGAGGATTGAAGTTTTGAGGCCAGACCCAGCAACTTAGCAAGACCCTAGTTCAAAATAAAAAAAAATAAGGCACAGGGTTGTAGCTTGGAGGTAGAATGCCCCTGGGTTCAATCCCCAGCACGACCACCACCATCAAAAAAAAAAAAAAAGTATCTGTGGATGAATCTGACCACAGTCTTTAGTGTATTTGCACACCTTGGTAACATTTTACTTTGCAACTATGACTCAACCTTGCCATTTCTCGATTTTCTAAGAAACTCCTTAAAAAGTCCCTTGCCTTATTACTGATAAAATAACTGCTTTAATTAATTATAAGAGAAAATGTCTGTCATTTTCTCTTATAATTATAAAATTATAATCACTTATAAAAAGTGACTAGAAGACGGGGCTTCTAGTCAGTTTTGTATTTCTTGGTATTATTTTCCAACTTTTTTACTAAAAGGAAAATAAACAACTAACTATTGGCACTTAAGGTATTGTTATTGTCTGCGTATCTGTATAGTTCTGTCTTTTGCCTCCTCTCTGCTTCACATCTCCCTCCCCTACTCTCACACATTTTTTTTGGACAAAACTTGGCATTGATTGCAAAAGCTTAATTCCTTTTGGTAATATTTTCTTTTTCCTTTGAGATACTATTTGGGCTCTCATAAAACTTGTAGGCATTTTTGAATTAATCTATGAAAATCCTGAGTTATATATTTTGATCAATACATAGCAGCAATAAAAGTTATCTAATGGGAAATTAACCAAAGGCAAAGAACTAATGCTTTTCCCTCAAAAGGCATCTTTGTGTTTCACTGTATCAGGAGACTCTTGGCTCTCTTCCCTTTGTCAATGCTTATTTCAAGTGGAAAAAGATGGATTTGATAACTGTTCTTAGTGTCTGAATTAGTCAGCTCGGACTGCCTAATTCACTGGGTGGCTTAGACAACAGAAATTTATTTCTCACAATCTGGCATCTGGGAAGTCCTAGAATGAGGTGTTGGCAGGAAGGTCTCGTTCTTAGATCTTGTCTCTTGGCCACCTTCTCACTGTGTCATCACGTGGCAGAGAGAAAGAGAGAAAGAGAGAAGCGAGAGAGAGAGAGAGAGAGAGAGAGAGAGAGAGAGAGAGAAAGAATGAGAATTAAAAGGTGAGAGATCTCTGGTATCTCTTCCTATAAGGACACCAGCCCTATTGATTAGGGCCCCACCTTATTACCTCATTTACCTCATTTTACCGTAATCACCTGCTTAAAATCCCCATCTCCAAATCCAGTCACATGGAGAGTTAGGGGTTCAACACATGAATTGGGGAGGCATTCAATCCTTTGCAGTGTCCCTTTATCATCACAAGTGTTTTCTGTAAGACCTGGGCCATCCTATCACAAAAGATGGTTTATGGAATTATGACAGAGGCATGAACAAGTTGTTAAAACTCCTGTCTTGTTCTTTCTTTAGTGAGACTGGTTATGGTTATTCCTCAGTAAGATTATTATTAGGTAACAGAAGAAGCCAGTATTCAGCCCCCTCCAATACAAGAAAAGTTGTAATTGGATGCAGTCACTGTCTATCATTCAGATGGGGGCTGTCAGATAATCATGCTCCTTACAGCAGGACCACCAGAGGGGAGAGTTGAAGATGCACCTTTGTGGACACCATAGGAACATTTTCACATTCTATGTTTTTACAATAACCAATTAATTAATTAAGCATGGCAAAGGGAAAGATAGCTAGCTGAATCAGTAGTCATAAATTCCTAAAAACTATCTCCATCCTTTTCTCTTTCCTTCCCTTTCTTTCCCTTCCCTTCTTATCCCATCCTATACCTTGCATTCTCTCTATGCTTCTTCCTAATATTTAAGTGGTTAACTATTGAAAGGAGGAAACCAAATACTTTGCTTGAAATATAGAAGTGACTTTTCTTTGTTTGTTTGTTTTTTTTTTTTTTGCGGTACCGGGGATTGAATGCAGGGGCATTCAACCTCCACGCTACGCCCCCGGCCCTATTTTTTATACTTTATTTTGAAACCGGGTCTCACGAAGTTGCGGAGGCTGGCCGCGAACCCGGATCCTCCGGTCTCTGCCTCCCAAAGTACTGGGATTACAAGCGTGCGCCACCACGCCCGGCTTAGAAGTGACTTTTCATTAACCTGAAAATCTATTTGTCATCCTGAATTGTGCCAGTCTCCAAGGAAATTCTTATCATTACTATCAGGTAATACAATTCACTTGTTATTATCAAGTTAACCTATTTGTAAATCAATTTTGTGTGAGAAATAAAAATAAATAATGCTTTTTCTTAGTAAATTTTGTGTTTATTAGTGGGGCGCGGTGGCACAAGCCTATAATCCCATTACTTGGGAGGCAGAGACAGGAGGATCACAGGTTCTAGGACAGTAGCATGCAGTAATTTAGTGAGACCCTGTTTCAAAATAAGAAATAAAATAGGGGTGTAGCTCAGAGGTAGAATGCCCCTGGATTCAATCCCTAGTAACACACACACAAACACACACACACACACACACACATACACATTTGTATTGGCACTTTCCTGTTTTACAGTCCTCTCTGCTTTCTGTGCTCACACAGGCCTCCAAAATTGCTGGAGAAGAGATGTCAACATAACTATTAAAACACAATCCACAGGGGTGGGGAAGTAGCTCAGTAGTAGAGTGTCTGCCTATAATTCCCTGAATTATATCTCAAGCATTGCATAAAACAAAAACAAAAAATCTAAAAAAAGAGCCCACTGTATGTAAATGTAATGAAGCTTGACTACTTAGTGACTCCCCTCTCTTACACTGTTAAAAAAGAAAAGAAAAAAAAAGGCAGAATGTGGAGGTCCAGAGGAAGTATAGGTTGGTGGTGAAGACTTGACCCCATGCAGCTCAGATATATGCACATCTCCCACAGTCACAGATGTGTATATAGTTATGTAAGTATGAGTAGGCAAAGTGTAATACACGAGTGGGTCACGCTGATGTGAACATGTGTCATTTTGCCCAGAACCCTATATAAGGGATGGGTCTGTGAATAAAGTTGCTGTTTGTTCTCCTCTGGATGGTGGCTCTGTGTGCTTTCTTCATCCTGGGAATCTCACTGCATGCAACCACAGCTGGCCCCTGACAATTGGCATAGTCGGCAGGATGAGGTGAGTGCCCCCAGCACCCCTCCAGAGGAACAGCCCTGGGAGGAACAACCCAAGGTGAAGGGAATGTGGCCCCAAGCCTCCCTGTGATTTTTGGTAGCAGAATATCTTGAGGCATGGACCCCACCAGAGTATTGGGACAAGGTACATCCCTAGACAGAAGAAGTCTGGAAGGCTTTAAGAGTGCTGGGTGGCACATTCCAGCACACATCGGCTGCCGGATGGAATGTTCCAGCTGCAGCTGTGGAGGTCTGGACTCCAGGGCCATGGAGGCCAGCTTGGTCTTGGGGCTACTTAAGTTCAGCTGTGGTATGCATAGGCCCTGGCAGCAGTGTGGGGTGAGTCAGGATGCCGGTGAATAGGATGGCGCATGCTGAGGACCACGCTGGTGGTGGCGGCTGGTGGGCGGCTAGACTCGGCTGGGGTACCAGGTTAGTGGGGGAACAGGCTGACCTGAGGCCTCATGTAAAACTAATTGTTTACTGGTCCCTGCATTGTGCAATGCATCATGGAAGAAGTTGATGGTTCGACATGCCCCAGTGATTTTGGGAATTGGATGTTTGCAAAGAAAACGTTCCTTAAAGGTAGCCTGGAAAATAAGGCTTGCTTAATTTGGTTGGATCCTAGCAGAAATGTGGGCATCTTTATATGCTGTTGTGGAAAGTACACTCCCCTTAGGATTGGAAGACAAGCATTGGAGTCTGGCTCTGCCACTAAGCACACTTATCCCCTGAACACTTCACCTCCTTTTGTCTCTGTTTTCTCATCCTCTCTCCCAGAGAACTAGCTGAAATGATTTCTGAGTCCCCTATCAGCCTAGAAACTCTACACAGCTAAATTGATGAGCTTCGGCTCTTTCTGGGATGGGTTGTTGGGGAGCCCTGGAGACTTTAGCTGGTGCATAATGGAAAGAAAGAAGCAGGCTTGGGATAATGTGGACAAAGAAGACAATTGAAGACCTACTTGGGGAAATATTACAAAAAGCTGCACAGAGAATCTCAAAGTGATTTTCAAATAACACCCAAGTATTCCCAAGGATGCTTGGGGCAAGACAATGCTCTGCCATTTCAGAAAAGAAAATATGTACTATTCTGTGAACTTGAATGTAGTCAAGGACATACATTATAATCACGTGCCAAACCAGCCTCATCAGGATAAGGTACTTTCTGGGAACAATTCTTTTCTGGAACAAAGCTCTGTGAGGTGTGCAGGAACATGTAGTACTGTGAATATTATCTCTATGCTAATGTAAGGGGTTTCTTTTTGCCGTTACAAGTTTTAAAAGAATTAAGTCCCCATATTATGAATATTATGCATAGTGATGGAGTCTTTGAAAGTCAGGCAATAAATTGTGTTTTGGATATTATGGCGAATTCGCCAATTTATTACAAATCTCATTTATTCCCCAATGCACTTAGTAAAGAAATATTCCTGACATACTATGTTTTTACCACTGCTTAAGTGCTGGGGCTGCAAAAATGAATAAGACAGGTTTCCAGGAGTTTATTTGTGAAGAATTTATGTCCAAAGTAGCTGCATTAAATTCAAAGGTACCTGGTCATTCAAAAGTTTGTATGCATTCAGGAAAATTGGAGCAATTAGCTGGGGCTTTTGAACTCTCTGGTAGCCACACCTACCACTGCTGGAATCCTGGGAATAAAGAAACTTGCTACCACTTTTAGCCTTACTAGTAGAACCTTATATGTTTTGAAATATAAATACTTTCACCTACCTGGCATATATTCACAAACACGGAATCAGAAGAGACAGAAACCACTTCACCTGTCCAAATGGGCTCTGCACACAGTTCCCCTTTTGACCTTAATTAGGATCACATTATCCCTGGCAAATGAGGGACCTGGTTTATAGGACACTAGTCCACTGAGTACAGGATCCAGGGATTGAAGGCCCATATTGCTTTTTCCTTCTGTTTAAAGATTCTGCTCAGAGATTTGAAAATTGTTTTTGGTCCCATATTACTTGATCTTTTGCAGTTGTTAATTTGGGTCACCCTTTTGGGGGGTTCTTTACCTTTCTGATCCTTCCTTTTTAATCTCTTTGAGATAGATATTCTTTTGCCTCGCACTTTCTACCTGAGAGTCATCTAAACCTCTCTTTTGCCTTCAAATCTATATTTATTTTCTACTGTGGCCATAAAAACTTACCACCAACTTAGTGGCTTAAACAACATAGATTCATTATTTTGTAGTTCTTTTTTTTTTTGTGGTACTGGGGAATGAACGCAGGGGCATTCTGCCTCTGAGCTACACCCCCAGCCCTATTTTATTTTCTATTTGGAAACAGGGTCTCACTAAATTGCAGTGGTCCTCACTAAGTTGCTGAGGCTGAGTTTGAACCTGCAATCCTCCTGTCTCAGTTCTTTAGGTTGTAAGTTCGACATGGGTTTCAGTGGGCTAAGATCAAGGTATCAAGAGGATTGTGGTCCTTTCAGAAAACTCTAGAAAAGGATGTTTCCTTACTAGTTTGTGTTTTGATAACAGTTCAGTTCCTTCTGATTTAGGACCAAGTTCCCTGTTTTCTTGTTGGCTATAAGCTGAAGGTTCCAAGCTGTTAGAGGCCACCTGTATCCTGGGACTCAAAGGCTCCTTTCCCCTTCTTAAAAGCTAGCAATGAAGGGTAGACTCTTCAAATGTCTCCTTCCATTTCATCTCTCTTTGAGCCTACCTGAGAAGCTGGGGAAGGTCCCATGCTTTTAAAGACTTGTGATTAGATGAGCTCCATCTGGATAATCTAGTATACTCTCATTTTAAGGCCTATAGTTTGATTCACACTTACAAAGTGCCTTTTTCCACATGAGGTAGCATGCTCACAGGCTCCAGGCATTAGCACATGTATGTCTTTGGGGAGCATTATTTTGCCTACCCAAAGTCCAAAATCTGTCAGGCTTGTTGGTGCACGTTTGTAATCCCAGTACTTGGGAGGCTGAGACAGGAGGATTGCAGATTCATGGCCAGCCTCAGCAAATTAGTGAGACCCTGTTTCAAAATAAAGAATAAAATGGGGCTGGGGTGAAGCTCAGAGGTAGAATGCCCCTGGGTTCCATCCCCAGTACCACACACAAAAATAATGTCCAAAATCCAATTTCTTATCAGATACTGTAGACTGTACTTCCTACCTGTTTTCATATCAAACCTCTAATGTGTCCATCAAAGTCTGTTGCTTCTAGCAAACAACTTTTGGCATCGCATGGATGTCTGTGCTTTGCTACATCTCTTCAATGCACCCAAAATCTGAGTCCTTCCTTTCCTAGAAAACATTTAATGGCTTTCATTTCCCACAGGATAAAGTTTAAAATCCTTATCAATGTCTAAAAGATTTTTCTGATGCCCCTCCATCCTTTCTTTCTTCTCCCACATACTTCATATGGGTTCTGTATGTCTCATTGTCTTGATTTATATTTTCCTTTCCATCTGGGTTATATCTCTCCCTCAACTGCTCAACTAGTGACTTTCAGGTTAAGGTGCTCTATGAACTGACTTCCCTCCTTGTCTTTGATTACCATCTCCATACTATTGACCTCCTAGAGAACAGAGACTTCTACCGTAACATCTTTTTCATTCTATTACCCCTACCTTTTATTCCCTCTCTCTATGATTATCTGCAAACACACAGAGCACAAGGATTTGGAGTTATCTACCTTTGTATTTCCATTGTCTGGGAGAGTATCTGAAAACATTTGATGCTCAATATATATTTTTGGATAAACAAATAAATGAGTGAGTAAAAGTAATTTGTTCCTGAAGAACTATATATTTTTCATAAAATCAATTCAAGAGTACTTGTTTATAACTTAATATTTACTAATTACTTATACCCATTCAGTGTCTGATCTATGTATGATAATTGGGTCTTCACTTTTGTGAATCATAGGTAAACCAATAATACAATTTAATTGTCTTTTCTTCCAAATAACACTGAGTCATGTACATAGAATGGACTTAATAAATGGTTATTGAATCGTATTTCTGCTCTGCTTCTCTGACAGGGCAGATTTGGTGAGGGGGCTAGAACTGTGTAACTCTGTATTTCCTGTATCATAGCCATCCTGAGAACCTAGTTAGCTGTGTTTAGAGGGCCAGGTTCTTGGAGCCCCAGCAGCTATGGCTGCCAGAACTTGAGGGGAAATCAATAGTAAGGTCAAAGAAGCCAGTGAGAGTTCAGAAAAGAGTTGGTTTCTATCATGCAGTCATGTGGCCTCGAATGGAGACCATTCTTCCTCTTGAAAAACCCACTGGGTTAGAGACGTCAGAGCCACCTCCTTTAGAACAGTGAGACATTCAGGACCAGATCTCTGAGTGTGAAATGAGAGGTATGTTTGGCAGATGAGTACTTTGGGATGTATCAGTACTTAAAATATTTAAACTAAAGTGAAAGCAGAACTTCAGCCATGAAGACAATTGAGGCCCAAAGATTACACTGGAAAAGAAATAGAGTCTTGAAGGTGAAAACTTGATGCCTGGGTTCCAGTCCAGTCTGAGTCACAGGCTGGCTATATAGGAGACCTTGGCGATTACATTTCATTGTTCGGACGCTGTCTCATTATTTGAAAACAAAGGTTTAAATTATATGAATTTTAAAGCCCCATCAAATTTTCTGCCCATAAATAAGAGCTTTTTGCTGATTAGTGCATCACTGGCACTGAGCTAGGGGCTGAGAGTGATACAAAGAATTATTAATGACAGTCTTTGCCCACATGGAATGATCTAGCTCAGGTTTGATCAAAAAGATCAAGGCCTGGTAAAAAGAAAGGTGGTTTGGTGACAATAGTAGGTTTGAAGCACAACCTGAAGCAAGGAAAGGATAATCATGCTTTTCTTGGTTTTTATTCTCTTACTATGCCACCCACATAAGAAAGAAAGACACTTGACTTTTAGCTCTCCCTTCATGCACAGGTGTGTAATCTTAAATCAGGAGGGTACGAATGCATATTTTCAGCAGGAGGTAAGATCTGCAGCTGTCAGTGGGTGTATAGCTGAGTGGCCTGGGCTTCCAGCAGAGAAATGAGCAGGGAAGGTGGTGAATCAGTGGTGAGTCAGCATTCTAGAAATAGCCCGAGGAGAGCAAGGGTCAGACAGACTTCCTCCTATATTCCACTACATTTGAAAAGGCTGTGGTCAAAGTATATTTCCGAAGCTAAAATCCAAAACAAAATAATGCAAAAACAAACTTTCTTACTGGCAGCAAGAAAAGGAAGCTGTATAGGTACTAAGGGTTAGAATGCAAAGGCAAAAATTGAAGATCCATTCTCACTGAATTACTTAGGCAAATTGAAATCTTGTAATCTCCATTTTCGTAATATCGATTGTGTAGTTTATTGTGCTTGATGAAGTGACTGGTCTGATCCAGCGTAATCTAAAAGGAGCACTGCTGACATAGATGGTTGAGTAACCAAGACAGTGCTTTACAGTTGTCCATAATAAGTCCTACTCCTGAAATCAAGTTCTCAAACCACCCAGTTAAAAAAGTGGCAAAGGTCTCCAAAACTAAAGAATACATACTAAAGGCAAACAGGTACATGAAAAGATACTCAACAACACTAACCATCAGGGAAATGCAAATAAAAACCATAATGAAGTATATCTAACACTTGTTAGAATGCATATATATGCATATATATATATATATATATATATATGCAAACTATATATTTAAACTCCAAACTACAAAAGAGATATAAATATATATGTATATACATATATATGTGTACATATATATGTATATACTTCAAGATAAGAAAGATAAATGATGATGAGGATGTGAAGAAACTGGAAACTTTTACACTTTCGATGGTGATGCAAAATGGTGTAGCTCAAAAATTTAAACATGGAATTACTATATGATCTAGCACATATCACTTCCGGGAATATATCCAAAGAAAATGAAATCAAGATCTCACCCATGTTCATCTCAGCATGGTTCACAATAGACAAGATCTAAGAAACAACCACAAGGTCCACTGATGGATGAATGAAAAAGATACTGTACATATATTCAGCCTTAAAAGCAGGAAATCCTGCCATAGGTGACAACATGGATGAACCTTGATAACATTATGATAAATAAAATAAGTCAGTCACAGAAGGATAAATACTGCCTTACTCCACTTATACAAGGCATCTACAGTAGTTAAACTCATGGAACAGAATAGAACAGTGGTTTCTGGGGATAGGGAGACATGGGGAGTTGCTATTCAATGGCTGCCTAGTTTCAGGTAAGGAAGACAAATAAGTGCTAAAAATCTGCTGTAGGACATTGTGCCTCTAGTTAGAAATACCATGCTTGATAAATGACCCTTCTTCTGTTGGCGTCAGAAAGGAAACAGGAAAGGAGAAAGGCAGAACATGATGGTAGTGTTGCCTTTCGGTACTGAGATGTGTTTCTTGTCCATTGATTCCAGTGACCTGTGCCAGGGCTCTCTTCCTGGAGTGGATAACTGAGCCCTCACTGGATTCAGGAGATCTTGATGCAAAGCTGCCTCAGTTCTATAGCATGTCTGTGACAGGGAAAAGATGAAATGACCCTTGATAAAAATAATGGCTTGACTTAATGTTCTTGGAGTGGGCGCTGCATTAACTCTGGCCACTCCTCTTTGACATAGGTGCTTTGGGCTCCCACGGACACGCAAAGTCCTCATTGATTTAAGAGTGTGGGTGTACTAGGAGGTATAATGGGGGAGTCACTGCTCTTCTCAGAGACAAACCAGCCATTCCAGTTTTATAGATAAGAAGAGTTTCTCTCATTCAAAGTTCCCTTTTCCTCCTCTCTGTAGTCTATCAAGCAGGAATTGAACGCCATCTGCCAACTGAAAAAGGTGGTACTCACCCTAACCCATTGCAAGAAGGTTACTTATGCTTCCAGCACCAGTTAAAAGCTTCAGGAAAAGCAGAGAACGATTATTATTGCATTTCTCTCTGCTTGGGCTGGAGATAATGAGCCTGCTCCTGCTGCCCTTTCCCATGCATAATGCCTATTGATGTCAATGAGAGCGTCATGGTGTGCAAGAGCTTTCAGATCACATGTATCATCTTGAAAATAATAAGGACAAAGGGACACCTTTTTTATTTAAACTCGGCAAAGAGAGCCTCTATGGTTCCAAGCCTCTCTAGATGGTCCCAATTAAGAAGAAATAATAATCTTCCTGGAGTCGAGTGGCTGCCACCATTTCAAGGTGAGCTTTTCATGAGGGAGGGATGAAGCAGTTCCCGAGATGGTTATAGGTTTCCAAAGTCATTTCTCCTAGGAGACATGATTAGGAAGTGTTAGCAGTCTTCTCAGAGGTTGATGAAAAGCATGGAACTCCTATATATTAGAAGGTAAATGAGGGAAGTTGAAAGGAAAAAGCAAAAAGAAAAGAAAATCCCTTCTCAATTGGGGGAGGAGAAATGCTTCATTTTAAGAAATTACTTAACTCCTTTGGGCTTTTTGTTCCCTCTTTTGAAATGAAGGGTTGGCTCCAAATCTATGTTGCCTGAACTTAGTTCATCATCAAGATAATCTGGGGACATTGTTAAAAAATAAAAAGAATAGGTTTATATATTTCTCTCTGGGAGATCCCAAGTCAGTAGGTCTGGGGTGAATCCAGGAATTTGCAGTTTAAAGAAGTTATTGTGATAATTATGCATGTTTGGAACATATTAGTAGATAATTTCTACTGTTTTGAATACTAGATTTTTTTCTTCTTTTAATGTTCTTCCTGTCTTAGACTATGGACTGGCCTAGTGCAGTTAATGACTTGCATATTAGAAGAGACCATGCCCTGGAACTAAGTCTAGGGTGGGCATTAGGAGGAAAGCTTTCAGAGGATGGGGGAATGTCTAATCTGGTTGACAGGACATCATATTAAATGTGATAGCCACAGGAAGCAGATGCTTGCTCTTGCAAGGTAATGAAGCTTTCCAAAATTTTAGATGGAGGGGCCCTGAACAAAACAATTCCTAGCTTTCTCTGATGAATTTTTCTAGCTCTCCTTCAGCTATACCAACCTCCTTGCTATTCTTCCAAAATATTGGGCATGCTCCTTCCTGAGGGCATTGCAATGACTGTTGCCTCTGCTTGGAATGCTCATCCTACAGATTACTACACCCTAAATCCATATTCTGTTTTATTTCTACTTGAATATCACCTTTCTAAAAGCACTTGCCTATTGTAAACTGCTGCAACCTCCTCCCTTGGGCACTGCAGATTTCCCTTATCTTGTTCTATTATTTCCCCTAATGGTCCATTGCAACATAACAAATAATTTATTGATCTCTTATGTTATTATTAATTCATTTGCATATTTTGGCCCATCATATGAGCTCCACATGGGCTTGAATATTTTTCAGTTTTAATCACTGATATATCACAACAGCCTGCACAGAGCACTTAAAGCCCTTGCTTAAGATTGAATAACTAGGGAGTAGTGCAGCCACGATTTGAGACAACGTCCATAATAGTAACCACCATGTTTTATAATCATCTCTTGAAGCAGTGGCCCTTAAATTGTTCATGGGGTAAAATTTTGGGGCATCGTATGAAAAATACTGTAACTTGCTTGGTGTGGTGGTGCACACTTTAATCCCAGTATTTGAGAGGATGAGACAGGAGGAACACAGAGAGCAGAGTAATGAGCCTGTAAGTTAAGGGACATGATGGTTTTCCAGCAATCATCAGAAATTAGGAAAGAAGCATGGAGCAGATTCTCCTTCAGAGTCTCCAGTGGGAACCCAAACTGCTGACATCTTGATTTTGGATTTAGGGTGTCCAAAACTGTGAAAGAATATACATTTCTGTTATTTCAAGCCGCCTAGTTTGTGGCAATTTGCTATGTCAGCTCCAGTATGCTAATATAATCACATTAGGAATATATTTGGATGACTTTTCTGGATATAGATCGTCCTGTTTTATTCTGAACCATCAATGCCAGTGGCATCAGTTTATACTTATCCATATCATGCTTCCATATCAGATTGTGATTCTTTAATTTTTTGCTCAGAGAAATGTAGAAACTTACTCTCTCCCATTCATAGACAATGTATAGCTTAACACCATCAGTTTGTGTCTCATGCATAGGAGAAATCCCTGAACTTTGAAAAGGAACCAGCTTCTCTCTTTCCAGCAGGTGCATATCTAAATGTTCTGAGCTGTTTGCTAATTTGAAAGACAGTTTAAATTTATCTTTTATCGGTATACTGTGATAAAAAGAGATTCTAAATTGCTTGCTGACCCTTCTAAGCAGGTTTACTTCTTCACGGCGAGAATCGTCCTCCATGTACAACTGCTGATTGGGCTCCTGCAGAGGTGGCATTTCATTTCCTTGGGGAAGTTAAAATGGTACGGTGGCGTTATCTGAAAGAAGTTGAGTGGGATCATTTTCTCGGTGACAGCCTTTTCCTCATTCTGTAACACATTCTTAGATGCTAATGAGCTTGACAAAATAAACAGGGACATTTTCTCATCTAAGTGAAACGAATTATGCCTTGAAAAATCCAATTTTGCTTTTGGTTTCAGGTCGGACATCTATTCAGAAGCCATCCCCTTTGCTGAAGAACAGAGTTTGAGGTCTTTGCTTCGACTCTTTTATTTCTAAAATGCAGCCTCAGTGACAAGAGAACAAAGAAAGAATATGAGCATCATAATTCATTAGCTGGATCTTGTTCATCCCCAGGGTGTCACATAATTATTTCTTAAATTATTTTATTATGTTTATGCAACCTTAAAATGATTTAAGATGTCTTAAAATTTTCATGCTTTACTTTCTGTGTATAAGTAATTTAAATTGTCTTAAACTGGATTTTTTTGAAGGGCATGTGAGGGGTTGGAGCATCAAGACAGAAGAACTGCCTGGCAAAACTTCCTTAGAAAATGAAATCACTTCTGAACACATCTAGATCTTAATTATCAGTCTGCGATTGTTATTTGTTGCATTGTTCCAACCCTGGCTGTTCACACGGTATTTAAAAGGAAGGTTTCTACTAAATATTTACATCATTTTTTCTTCTTTTAATATTCTCTTTTCTTCAGCCAATACATCCCCAACACTTATTTATATATTTAGTTAGTTGATTTTAATAATTTAGTAAGCAGATGGAAACCTACCATGCAATAGTCTAGGACATTGAAAATAATCTATATCCAAATCTGTGGCTCATCTCTTTCATTCTGCTCTTCAAATGCCTTTATTCTGACTCATGAATTAATTCCCTTGCTTTCTTTTTATTATATCTATAGCCATTCCTAAAAATTATGACAATTTTAGTTATCTTTAGCTTTAAAAACTTTATTGATATAAAATTCACATTGCATACAACTCCGCCATATACAGTGTACAATCCAATGGTTTGTTGTTTAGTTTGTTCACAGAGTTGGTCAACCATCATTACCATCAATTTTAGAACATTTTCATCACCCCGAAAGGAACTCCATAACTATCAGGGGCCATTCTCCATTCACCCTCTCCGATCCTTGCCCCCCATCTCCATTATCAAGCAATCACTTACTTTCTGTCTCTATATATTTGCACCTCAAAAACAAAGACAAAAAAGCAAAAAATAGACAAATGGGATTATATCAAATTGAAAGCCTTCTTCATAGTAAAGGAAACAAGAGAGCAAAGAAACAAACCCTGGAATAGGAGACACTATTTGCAAACTCTGCATTCTGTAAGGAGTTAAAAGCCAAAATACATAATAAACCTCAATTGAATCACAAGAAAACAAATAACCCTATTAAAAAATGGCCAGAAGACATGAATAGACATTTCTCAAGAGCAAGGGCAATGCAATGAAGCGTATTTATCACATATTTTTTGTTTATCTGTCTGCATACAAACTCTCTTCATTCAAAACTTTACTTCAACTCCTCTCAAGCAGATTTACAGGTTGATTCATTTTTTCATATACTTCAATAAAATGAAAAGGTATCTTCTTATAATTTTCATCAAAAGAACCAACTTTCTTGATTTTAAAATAAACATGAATTTCTGTTCTTTTATTTATTATTTATCTTCATCTACTTTGTGTTTATTCTTTTTTTTTTCACTAGACAGCCTAACTTGTTAGTGTGAATATTTAGCTCATTAATTTTGAGACTTTAAAATTTTCTCATATTTAAGCCTATAAAGTCCTTCAAAACACTGTGTCTAATGCATTACACATGTTTTGATAAGTAATATTGCTATTACTTTTTAAAATGTTAATTATGATTACTCCTTTAACTTATGTGTGATTTAGCAGAATGTTTTTAAAAAATTCTTGTTGAAACTCTTAGAATAGTTTTTATTTCCTATGAATGAACCCTGACTCTTAACTCTGCTTCTTGATCTATAAAGATAGGATCATTAGAGTATGTGCTTTATTTGGAGGACTCAGTGAATTAATGCATGTGCAGTGCTCAACAGAGTACCCGGCACATAATGGTCCATCAAAAGTAATATCTTGGATTTTGTACACTATCTATTTCTGAATCATACTGTCTGTCTGAGATTGGAAAACTTAGGGTTTTTAGAGACACTCTCAGCGTGCTTAAAAACAATATATTAGGTAAATTCTATATGATCAAATATTTTCTACTTAATCCCATATTAATGGATAATAAGAATTTAGAAAATGCTGCTATATGGACATTATTATATTTTCCTATAGCTTAATATTTTTCTCTATATATAGTAAAGAAAAAATCTTGTGTTCTCAGTAGCACAAAGATAATCCAAGTTTAGTAGTTATACCCCTGTATTGGACAGGGTTCTCTAGATTAACAGAATACACAGAATGAGTATATTTGAAAAAAGGGATTTATCAGATGGGCTTACAATTTGAAGCAATGTAGTCCCAGGTTCTGACTGCACGTGGAGAGTCAGAGGAACCAGTAGCTGGTCGAACGGTCTAAGAGCTGGAGTCTTAGGATTGGAGCAACCACTAATTCAGTCCCAGTCCAAGACGTGAAGATCAGGAAGCTCTTCGGAGAAACGATGGTGAAGTTTCAGTTCCAAGAGCTGGAGGCCAAGAAGATCAAGAAGCTCTTCAGAGAAAGGTGAAGCTGGCGGCCAACGATCTCAGGCGAGAGCAGATGCGTTTTCCTCGGAAAAAGTCGCACGCACTCTACGCAGCTTCTCCCTCTTTTATCTAAATCCGCACCTATCAGAATCCTGCTGCCTACATTCAGGGCAGGGCTTTCTGTTTAATCTGCTGTTACACACCCAAAATCACATAATCTTGGGTGTGTCATGATCAGGTCAAGTTGACAACCTAGATTGACTATCACAACCCCCAAATAAAAATAATACCTCAACATGCCTTAAATAAACAAAATATTTCTAACTAGTATGCATTTGTACATTTATCTTAATTGAATATCTACAGTCAATAATCGGCAAGCAGAAAATCAGAGGATACAATATTGGTGAGAATTTAACACATATTTACATTTGTGTAGGTTTAAATTGCAGAGTTTCCATAGTAAAATAGAAAGGCTACCCTTTCACTTTTATGGATAGTTAATTAGCATCCTTCCTTTAGTGTGAAAATGTTTTTGCTAAGACAAGACCCCACTCTAAGGAAAATACACATGTCTTAGCATAAAAAAAACGAATTCATTTGCTTTATGATCTTGGTTTTCTCTATTTGGGTACAAACTACAATTAGAAAAACACAAACAAACCATAGTTTATATTTCTATAGTACCTTGCAGTTTTACAAGCATCTTTCGGTCATTTGATCCTCACAATTTCTGGTGAGTTAAATGTGGCAGTATTACGATGACCATTTCACAGATGCAGAAACTGAATCCCAGAGTAGGAAAATGGCCTGCTCAAGACAAAAAGTCTGTAAGTAGCAGAAAACATGGCACAAACCTAGATTTTCTGACTTCCTAGTCAGCACCCTCTTTACTCTACCCTTTCCCCAAATGTACTGCCCATTTCTTCCCTCCAGGAATTTTAATCTTAATCAAATTAATCATTTATCCTTATAGATGCCTATGGATTGTATTCTTAGAGGGCAAGGTCCTTTTAGAGGACAAAAAAATCTATTTATCTTCAGCAAGAACACTGTGCTTTGCTCAACTGTCGATAAATACCACAAACTTCATAAAAATCATAATGCCCTATTTAAAGAGGGAGGGACATATACCAAGTGTTGTGTGCACGTATGTTTGTATCCCTTTGAACGTCACTATGATGTACAATTGCAATGCACCAGTAAAAATATATTTTTTAAAAAGAGGTGGCTTATTTAACTTTCACATAACTGTTCCAATGGAGAACACGATTCAGTGGTATTAAGTACCTAGTCACAAAGTAAATGAATATTGGGGCCAAGAGTCATTGCAAGTCAGTCTGACTCCAAAGTCATGCTTTAGTTACTGCATTATTGTATAGCATTGTAGTGAAATGATGGAGGAATGCCATGGATTTGGGAGTGACGTTTTCTAGAGGAAAAAATAATTTGATCTCAAAACATTATTTTAGTCAAGGAATAAAGAAATCATTATTTCCCAACTATTTTCATTTTGCTTGGTGCTTTACATATATTCTTTCTTTCTTTTTTATTGGTGAATTGTAATCATATATCTTGATGGGTTTCAGGGTGGTATAAGTATACATGTACACAATGGTCAATTATTTCTAATTTCCACATTATTACTATAGGGTAGTTAATATTATCATTATTTCCATTTTAGAGATAGAGTAACTAATGTAAAATGTGTTGTAATATGCTTAAAGGTAGCTGGTACGTAGTTGAAATAGATTTTAAGTGTGGGTTCATCCACTATTAAAGCCCCTGCTTTTATATTTATTTATATGTCTAAAATTATTGAGAAAAGAAAAAATTGGTTATAGCATATTTAAAAAATAGCCATTGAACTAGAAATGTGTCAAAATACTTGGCACAGTTCCTGACATCTTGGAGTAGAAAGTAAATATTTATGAAATCTGTATATACATGAAGGTATTACTCAAAATTTTGGAGGGTTACACTTGAATAGTACTTTCAATATCATGAGACACGGTGTTATGAGAAGCCCTCCCACATAGCATCTGGATTCTGGAACAGGCACACTTCTTAAATACATTGCTGGGTCCATGAAAGGGAAGAAATAGCATTATGAATGTTCCTCACCCTCCTCCTCCAATAAATTGAGGTGGGCCTTAGCTGGGAATCCTGAATTGCAGGCAGCTGGGAGGAGCTGGCCCCGCGGGAAGATGCTGACAGCAATGCTGAGATGCTCAGGACAGTGACACCTGGGCCAGCAGTGAGGTGTAGGAGCATACAGCACCTGGAGGAAGGAGGGAGTGCTGGGGTGCTAAAAAGAGTAGTGTTAGGACCAGGCAAAGTGGGATATGCCTGTAATCCCAGCAACTGAGGAGGCTGAGGCAGGAGGATCACAGGTTCCAGGCCAACCTCTGCAACTTAGCAAGACCTTTTCTCAAGATAAAAAATAAAAAGAGATGGGGATGTAGCTCAGTGGTATAGTACTCCTTGATTCAATCCCTAATACCATGAAATAAATGAATAAATAAATACTATAAAAAGAACAGTTTTGTGTTGAAGCTGTTTGAGAAGTAATGGTACTCCTAGATCCCCTTCCACAATCCAAGCCTCTGGAAAACCAGCCATCATTGCCTCTACAGAAACCTGAAAATGGATCCTTTGGAAATGGTAAGTCAGAGGGCATCTGTGCTGGGAGATGCCAGGCAGAGTGAGGGACCACTTTGTAAAGTTTAGGGGAGCAATTGATTTTATGTGTGCTGAGTACTAAATGCTGAGGCTTTCAATGATCTCCCTCAACTTAGCTCCGGAGAATCTGACCAGTCCAAGAAGAAATGAAAAAAAAAAAAATACTGACACCATATGCTTGAATGACGCCCATCAGCTCCATCCACATTCCTTTGGCCAGAATTAGTCACAGGGCTCCATTATACACTAGAGGGCTGGGAACTGCATTACCTGGCTGGAAGTCACTTTCCCACCATGACTCTACACTATGGAAGAAAAGAAAAAAAATCACTGATTAAAATATCATTTTGTCTAATGTGATCAAGACTCTGGGTTTGGTCCCCAGCACTACCAATAAAAAATTTGAAAAGGAAGATGTCAGTTAGCATCATTACTGATATTGTAATGCTACTGGTGGCACTTTTAGGAGTGTAGGTATAGGGCATGGCCACTCTAAGTTTGTAGCCTCAATGAGGTCCTGATGCTTCCTTCCTTCCTTCCTTCCTTCCTTCCTTCCTTCCTTCCTTCCTTCCAACAGAGATTGAAACCACGGGCATTCTACCTCCAGGCTATACCCTAACCCTATTTTTTACTTCTTATTTGGAAATAGGGTCTTGCTAAGTTGTTGAGAGCCTAAGTTGCTGAGGCTGGCCTTGAACCTGCGATCCTCCTGTCTCAACTTCCCAAGTACTGGGATCACAGATGTGTGCCACCATACCCATCTCTAACTGATTGTCTTTGGTTTAGGGATCAAATTAGGAATCCTATTTTCTATTCTCAGCACCCATAATTCTAACTATGGATAAACCGCTTCACTGTGCTTCTTATTTCATTTTCTTATCTATAAACAGCTATTGATCTGTTGTACAACTAAGTAGTGATGGGTATAAATTATCTGGGTACTTTTGCAAACTGTTCTAAGAAGATTTTAAAAAATCAACATGGTCTCCATATCAGAAATATCTAATTAAACAAATAATAGTATCATGGAAATAATGTGATATGGCTTCTGAGGTAAGGTCTTAAAGAGCCATGAAGCTTCCACTTGGTTCCTTTGGAACACTCTTTCTTTGGCCATTCCCTGTTTGAATGCTCTCTTTTGAACCTTGGCCACCCACTATCCTCTGAAAAGCCCAGGTTACAGGGAGAGACAGAATAGGTGTTCTAGTTGATAGACCAAACTGAGCTAAGTTTTCAAATCATTCCTGTCTCAGAGCCTGAAAAAGAATCCTGGAAGTGGATCCTTCAGTCTCAGTTATTACAGTTTCCAACCCTGGCCATTCAGGCCTTTCCAGCTGAAGCCTTAAACACCTTGGACAAGACAAAAACCACTGTCTTTGGTCCTGTCTTCATTATTGATCCACTGTATCCATGAGAATAACACAATGATTGGTACTTTATTTCACTAAATTTTGAGATGATCTTTGATGTAAAAGTAGCAACTGGGATAAAATGTTGTATAAGAACTGGGGTGCTATATAACAAAAACCTAAACCATGGCTTTGAGATTTGGTGCTGGTTAAACCAGAAGGTCTTGGGGAGACTTTTAGTGGAAGCTTGATAGTACTCAAGGAAGCTGTTGATAAAAGCTTAGAGTAGAGTGAGCAAAAGTTATTAGAACATGGAAGGAAGGAGAATGTTATTTTGTAGCAGTGGGAATTTTTAAATATTACTACCAGTAAAAATCCAAAAAACAGAAAATATACTTAATGAAATGATGGTCTGGCTAAGTATATTTCCTGGTAAAAAGTTAAAAGTATTAGGTTATTTCCTTTACCTTCATACTATCAGGCAGCATAAGGAGAAATAAGCTATAAAGAGAAAAAGGAATTGGTTTTCAAGCAGTATTTAAAGCAACTATAAAAGATCCCAAACTGTATGTTTGAAAATACAACTATTTATCACCCCCAGTCTCTCCCAGAGCAGATAAAATAAGCCCAGGACATTGTCAGGAAAATGTGGTTGTAAGGTAAAGAAGAAGTCAGGGTGGGACTATAAAACATTTTCTTAGGACTTCAGAAATATTTAAAGGTGGAGCTTCATAATTCTTCTCAGGCCAAAAGCTCTTCTTATGGGTACACCTCAAAGATCTTCTATTCCACAGTAGGACTTCTTAGGATCTCAAGGATGTTGTACAATAGTAGCCTTACACCAGACCCCAGGTAGAGAATATTTTATGTATAGATTGCTGAATGTGACCAATGTGCAATGGAATGGATCATAAATTGATGCATAAGAAACTGACAAAGTTTTTAAGATAACTATATTGGTAGAAGCACTACCAGCTTGGTCGAAAAAGAAAGACTAAAATAAAAAGAGGTGGTTGGACTCCCATATTTCAAAGGGCATGGGAGAGGCTAAGAAAAGTGCCCAGCAAACCTAGTGTCACTTTTATTAAAAGGAAGGGTTAATGAAAGGGAGAATCAGAGTCTAGAGGTTGGAGGAAAGGTCAGTAGAGAACAGTAGACATCAGTAGAGAACAGCTCCCATAACCTAGTACAGGATCATAACATGTGCCACCCGGATTTCAGGATTTTTATAATAGAGGGATGGCCATGTGTCTCTCATATTCCCTTTATACAAGGGTATGCATAATGTTATCTTATCATTATCTTATGCATAATGTTTATCCCCACCATGAGTATTGGGTAAGTGGGTGGCAGATAGCTGGTCTCTTAAGTTCACCTTAATTAAGAGGCGAACTTGTTTTATAATTAAGAAAAATATTATAAACATGTTTTATATAATTAACATGTTTTATAATTAAGAAAAAACATGTTTGATGAGCATTAAACAAATCTTGGTTTAGGTGACAACATTCTGACTTAGAGTCTGAGACTGATGTTATAATGGGATGATGCTTTAAAGCACTATTGAGAGAGGGTGAGTATATTTTTCATGTGGAAAGAATGTAAATAATTTGTAGCCAGATAGCAGACATGGAGGCTTTGAAATATACTACATTTTTTTCGCACTATTCCCTTAATATACAGTGACTATGTCCCCTTCCCTTGAATTTTGGAGATCTGTAACTTATGAAGAAAGGGATTTGAAGATTGTCTTGAAACATTTCCTCTTAGAATGCTGTCTTGTGGAGACCAATTGTCATCATGTGAGCAGATGATGCCACGTGGAGAGGTCATGTGTAGTAAGTACCATCAAAATTCCCAGCGGGGATCAGCCTTTATATCATCTTAGCCAGGGACCAGGTATGTGGGGAAGAAGTCTTCTGGGAAGTAGGTCTTTAAGTCTTGACTCTTCTAGTTCTCATCTTTTAGAATCACCTCCAGCCCTCTTAGTTTTCCGACCTGAAACCCCTGATGTTGTAAAATGAGACGAACCACACCTGCTGTCCTTTGTCCAAATTCTTGACCCACAGAATTCATGGACAAAATGGTTGTTTATGAAATTACATTTCTGAGTACTTTGTTATAATGGTAACTAGAACACAATGTAAGGATTACTTAAAAATATACGTCTTCTGAATGCCATAGTAGCTGTGACATACGCTGTAGGAAGCAAGGATTGTCATAAGCATAATTCATTTCACCCATAAGTTTTGAACATCTAACACTATCATCAAGAAAAATGATATTTGTAGATATTGGGTTGCATTTGTATTACACACACACACACACACACACACACACACACACACACACACACACCAGCATATGCCAAGGCAGCCATAGCAACATAGCAAGTACCACGGACTGGTGGCTCAAACAACCAAAATGCATTTTCTCCCAGTTCTAGAGGATATAAGTCTGAGATCAAAGTGTCATCAGGGTCTCTTCTGAGACCTCGTTTCTTGGCTTGTACATGGCTGTCTTCTCCCTGTGTCTTCCAATGGTATTTTCTCTATGCTTGTCTGTGTCCTAATCTCTTCTTATAAGTACACCAGTCATATTGAATTAGAACCTTCCAAATAAGCCTCATTTAGCATTAATTACCTCCTTAAAGACCTTATCTCTGAATGCAATCATATTCTGAGGTACTGGGGCCAGGACTTCAACATATGAATTCTAGGGGACTTATAGTTCAACCTATAACTCTATATATCTCTCTCTCTGGGTCTTTGTCTCTTGCTCTACATATATAACACATATTTATTGTATGTATATTTATTATATGTATTTATTCATATATATACATACATATATATATGTATATATATATATACATATATATATATATATGAGATTCCATATCATCTATCTATCTGTCATCTATCATCTATCTATCCTCTAACCAGGAAGCATTACACAATTTTACATATTGGCTTAAACTTCATAAATACATTTTACAATGTCTCTTCTTGTATTCTCTGAGACACTTGTTATTTTTCATTTTCCAGGAGTAGTTTTGAGTCTTTGCCCAGAAGATCATTCATGAAAAAACAGCATCTAGTTAACGATGCTTCTAATTTCAGCCCTTGAGGAAGAAAACAGGAAAAAAAAAACAGTCTGGCACTCTTCCTATCTATTATAGCTGGATATTGGGCACCAAGATGCTATCTCACCAAACAGGTTCCTTAGAAGTTTAGTTGTGCTTTGAGCACAGGGTCACAGGACTTGGTTGCCAGAAGTCCTTATTTATATACCTCAACATTTTGAAACTTTTCAAATTCAGAGTAGAATCAGTGAAAAGAATTCAGAGCCTTCATAGAAAGTGCTTTTGCTGTGTTTTCTATTTAATTGTGAGAGAATAAGCACAGAATATTCACAGAAAAGGAATGTGAGGAGATAAAAAATATTCTTTAGAAGTGCCTTTTTTTTTTCTTCCTACTTTGGACCTAATAAAAGAGGAAGAAAAAATATTGGTGTTTTCTCTGCTAGAGAAAAAGGCTTATACACTGTGAAGATGAGCTGTTTAGATGATAATGAGAGTGCCAGGTATTAAAACTCTTTTTATATCGGCTGAGAATATTTTAGAATCACCTAAAGAACTACAATTATTTTGTGGAGTAAACCAAGGCTGTTTACACCAGCCTGTTACTCCAAACAGCCGGTCTGTTTGAGGAATGTGTTATACTCTTGCATGGAACACCATTAAAAATAATAAACCACATCAGTGGCAAAGGCTAAAATAAACTTCAGCTAGAGAAACTAGAGTCAAGTTGAAATACTTTATGTCCCTTGGCTCCAGGTCAGCCACATCAAAGTTTGCAAGGCCAAACATTCTCTCCAGATCCCTGGATATTTTCCTTCAGGCTGTGGTCTGGGTCTCTGTTGCCCACTAGGAATGACATATTTTATACATTAATGCTCATACACACAAGAAGGCCTATAGGACTCTTGGTGGAACTGCCTCTCATGGGTCTCCTGCTGAAAACTACTGATGAGGTGACCTTGATTCTTTACTTGCAGTATTTTAGGAATCTGAAAGTATCTTATTTTCTACTCTCTCTTCTTTCTAAAGACCAATAAGTAAGCAAACTAAGTAATGCACCTTGTTCATATCAGTTGGTTCTCTTTTGTCTTAGTGATTTGCATGTGAGATGCTTGCATGATTTGTAGGGCTCATTTAGTTTTTCCCTGCATACTCTATACTGTTGTGCAGAGGCCTCCCTGGATCATCTATTATTCTCTGAAAGTTTGCCTAGCCCCTAGTATTAGTCAGCTTTCTGTCACCATGACAAATACCTGAGACAATCAACTTCAAAGGAGTAAAGATTTATTCTGGATCAGTTTTATAGGTTTTAGCCATAATCAGTTGACTCCATTGAGGCAAAACAACATAGTGGGGAGCTCATGGTGGAGCAAAGCTGCTGGTTTCATGGCTGTCAGGAAGCAGAGAGAGGAAGGGGCTGGGATTCCAATATCTCCTTCAAGGGCACACTCTTGGCAACCTCATTTCTTTCTACTATGTCTCACCTTCTAAATGTTCCACCACCTCCCAACAGCTCTATCAACTGGAGACCAAGGCTTCAACACACAAGCCTTTGGGGGATGTTTAAGACCATGCTACCCTTTCTTCTCTGTCTTAGCATTTTCTTTCTTGTGTTCTGCTCCTTATAACTTCTGGTCTGTGTTTTGACCTATTTGTCATACTGTAACAGAAGCCCCAGGAAGGCCAGGATAATGCTTTTTTGGCTCAAATTTGTGGTCCTGGAGAAAAACTTAAGCGTTCACTGTATATTTATTAAAGAATGGAGTACTATGAAAAAACAGCTACAGTGTGGAGGTTCCTTTGAGGGTGTTATGTATATTTTTTATCCATATTTAGTTCTTGCCTAAGATTCTGTCTAATAACAGAATTTAGAAGTCATAATATCCACTTCTGGATTTCAGGCAGAACTTAACTGTAACAATCACCATCTATTTTGGGTGAATGGATAAATACCATGTTTTCTAATGATATAAATTTTGCATTCTCTTCCACTTGAATGTTCTTGCCTTTGCAGTTTTCTTAGATGCTGAAAAAGCAATTTAGATGGGTATTCCAAAGTTTGTCTCATTAAAGTTATTTGGAAACCTTTGAGTCATTGTTTTGGCATGAACAGCATAAAGTGAATCCATACATCACTGTTAACTTTGTTAAAGAAAGTACAGAGATTTTTAAGTTTACATAGCACTTATCTATAAACCAATATAAGACAAAGAAAACCTTGACCTAATGGAAGCAACTACACTGAAGAATTTTAAAAAGGATTTTTAAGAAAGAGCAAGGTTTAGAGGGTAGTTTGGCTGTCTCAGCTCATTTGAATCCTAAGTTTACACGTGTTGGGTTCATTCTTACAAATGTATTTGTTGTGCTTGTTGTGAATTGCACACATAAACCTGAATATAAAATTTGAAAACATAGCCTCCACTAAGCATTGAAGCTATTTGAGCTCTGGTGACCAATAGGTTTATGATTGATCACGGTATGCATTAATTCACAAAGGACATGCTTACTTGCAATGCAAACATAGGCAAGAAAATTTTGTTGATGTGAAAGGTTTTATCTCACACAATTCACAAATTTAATTCAATGTGAACTATAGACATATATCTGAAAGGTAAGCAATAAAACTTTTAGAAGAAATTAGGATAATATCTTCAATACCTTGGAGTTGGTGAACATTTCAGAACTGGATTCAAAAACACTAATAATAAGAGTAAAAAAAATATAATTTGATCTCCTGCTTATTGAAAGACTTCATAAAAAAAAAGGTAAAGGCAACCACATTTGGAGAGGAAATATTTTCAAAATATTTATCCTACAAAGGAGTAACATCCAAAATAGATTTAAAAAATTCTACAAGCCAAATAAAAAATACAGACCATTCTATCTTATAAGTAGCAAAAGTCTTGAAGAGGTACATGTAACAATGAATGCATTTTTTTTTTTTTTGCGGTACCGGGGATTGAACCCAGGGGCGTTCTACCTCTGAGCTATACCCCCGGCCCTATTTTTTATACTTTATTTTGAAACTGGGTCTCATGAAGTTGTGGAGGGCCTCATTAAGTAGAATGAGAGAGAGAGAGAGAGAGAGCGAGAGCTGAGGCTGGCCGCGAACCCGGATCCTCCAGTCTCCCCCTCCCAAAGTACTGGGATTACAAGCGTGCGCCACCACGCCCGGCATGAATGCATTTTTAAAAAAAACCATATGTAAAGATGGGAAATCTTTGCTTATCAGGGAAATGGAAATTAAGCCATGACTGAAAACCACTACCCAATGACAAACATAGTCAAATTAAAAATGTCAATTACTAATGTTTGCAAGAATATAGAGTAGTAGAAATTCTTATACATTGTTGGTGGGATGGCTAATTGTTTTAACTAATTTGGAAACATTTTTGCCATTAAGAACTAAAACTAGGGATACAACAATGCTATGATTCAGCAATTTCAATCCTAGGTATACATCCAAAATAATTGAATGCTAATGTTCATAAAAAATGTATAAGAATATTCATTGTAACACAATTGTTGGGGTAGTAGATAAATACATTGAAATATACAATTCTGTTTATATGAAGTTGGACCCAAACACCACAACAATAGATGGTGCAACAACTAACTATTAGTTCCTATTTGTTTCTGCCCATTTCATTGCCAGTTGGTTATCTGGTAAATGAGTGACATTCTGACATAGTTCTTGGGGTAACCATCTAGCATTCTGATTTGTCACAGACTGGGTCACCTGTTCTATACAAAAAGGTGTTATGCTTGCAAGCTCTATATGACCTAGCTTTTTATGTGACCACTGTGCTACTGACAAGGGTTCTGGGGGTAGTTGGAGAGCTCAAATTTTCTCTCAAGTGTCAGCAGCATCATTACGGAGGGCCTGCTAAGGCCTATGCCCGGGAACATGATGCTCCTTCCCAGAGGCCCCGTTTTCACAGGTCCTCCCATATGTTCTTGTCCCACAATGGGCAGCGCCCAACCAATCAACCTTGTGCTGCCTATCGGGGTAGGCACAAGGTTAGCCCCCGGTAGACTGCCCAGCTCTCTATACAGGCATGCCAGGGCCCAGTCTCCTTTGTGAAAACTAACTAGATTGCCTGGAGCTTGGCCCACTGGCTGGAGTGTTTGGCACTGTTTTCATACCAAAACATGTGGACTGTAAGGCAACAGCTGCACACGTGGGTGGTTGCCTATGACAGGAGCCATCAGTATACCAATGTTTCCAAAGGTATCGGGACTTTTCCTTTCTCATAGCAACTTGGAGCATCTTCCATTTCCGTGGATACCATGCTTCCACAGGTATTGGGGCTTTCCCTTTCTCATAGGGACTTGAGTCATTCCCTATTTTCATGGGGCTTTCTCTTCTTCATAGGGACTTGGGGCATCTCCCACTTCTGTGGGTTCAGAGAGGGCTGTCATGTGCAACTGTACTGGCTCCAGCAGAGTATGTAGCTGCTTACACAAAAGGATAAGAGAAAAATGTGGTCATTGCTCTAAGTATGTGCCCCACTTCATCAGAGTGGGCATTTGGGCTATTCCTGTCTAGGGGCCAAGTCCAGGACCTTAGCCAGCTTTTAATAGAGGAGGTGGTTTGTATTATTACTAACCCAGTACCTGTAATGAGTTTACAAGCTAAGAGGGCAGCATATATGGCTGCTAACTCTTTTTCAATGATAGAGTCGCACATCTCTGCCCCTTTCCATGGCTCTGAACAAAATCCAGTTGGGCCATTCCTAGCTCCTTGTTTCTGCCATAACCCCCCATCCAAAAACTGCATCATTCACTTGGGCTATTAGCAGGAAGGAAGGGCAGGGTCTAATTCCCATAGAGTTTATGCCTGTGTCACCACCCTCTTGGTGGCAGTAAATGCAGTTTCCATTTCAGGGGTCCAATCCCAAGTTGCCCCCTTATGGACAAGGTGGTGTAAGGGGCACATAAGCATATCTAAGTGGGGTATAAACATTTTCCAAAACCTCAAAAGACTCAGATACATCTGCAACTGATGTCCATCTCTGATCTAGTATACAGTGATCTTACCTATCACTGCTTCAGGTATCACCTTTGTCTTACCCAACCAGATAACTCCCAAAGGTTTGACAGAATATCCAGGTTCCTGGACCTTGTCTTCACAAACAGCCTACCGCATTCCTGGAGTGTGGATAGGAGACTGTATGCAGGTGCTTCTAACTCTGTAAGAGAATCAGAGGTTAGCATAATGCTATTAATATAATGGTACAAATGTATAGCCTCAGGCTTCTGCCAAGAGGCCAAATTCTGTGCCATCAGACCATGACACAAGGTGGGACTGTGTGAGTATCCCTGGGGCAATTCCAAAAAGGTCCATTGACACCCTTCCCAGGTCATTTGCCAAGTCTATAACATAATGGAACTGTCATAGTTCATGTGACAGATGGTCTGTCAGTTCTGATATGTTTGGTACTGCTGTGTCCAAGGGTGGTGCCACTTAATTTAGTTCCCAATAGCCCACTGTCACACATCAGGAACCGTCAGGGTTTTGCACTGGCCTTATGGGAGAGCTGAATGGGCTATGAGTTGGGTGGATTACACTGACCTTATCTAACTTTAGTATCTTTTGTCCATTTTCTTTACCTTCCTGGTAACTTGTACTGTTGTACATTCACAATCCTCATGGCTTTAGGGAATTTAAGGGAGCACGATGGTGATATCATCTGGGGATGGTTTTTATCACACACACCTGTAACCGGAATTCTCCAATAGTTGTTTGCTTAGTCAATGCCTATAACATGTCCATACCCAGGATATATTCAACTATGGAGAAATATATATATATATATATATATATATATATATATATATATGTTGCATATTGTGGGGGGACCAGTAAACAGCCAATTCCACATGCAGCCTTAGGTCAGTCAGTTCTCCCCCCATCAGGTACCTTGGCCGAGTTCCTAGTCTGGGAGAAAGTCAGCCAGATATGCCAGGCCATCATCATCCCTGCCACAGTGGGCCAGACTTGGGGCTGGAGCTGTGCACCGGGCACAGGAAGGCTGCATCATCACCACTGCCAGGGCCCACACAGCTTGGCTGAACCTGCTGCGATCATACTAGTGCATCCCAGGGATGCCACATTGTCCCCACCCTGCTCCATGCATCTCTTTGTCTCCAGAGTTGCTCCATCAGATCCAGCAGCTGCTGGGCATGCTTATCCCGGGGTGGCTGTGGGGATGGCCTTCCACTGAGCCTTAGCCTTACCTTTCTGGGTACATTCTGGCAGCCTCCTGGTCTTCTTCCTGCTGGGGACGTACCTTCTCCCAGTCCTCTGCCAGGGTCCACACCACCAGATATTTTGCTACTGGGAACCACAGAGAAGCAGGGAAGACTCATTTCCTCCATCCTGGCTTGTTCCTCCTGAGGCTACTCTTCCAGAAGGGCACTAAGAGCACTCACCTCATCCCATCCTTGTCACCAATTGTCAGGGGCCCTATCACAGGCCAGCTGTGGTTGCAATGTAGATTTCCATGGTGAGATCTCCAGTGAAAAGAATCCACAGTGGAGTCGCCATCTGGAGGGGAACAAATAGCAACTTTTTTACAGACTCGTTCCTTAAATAGGGTTTCAGGCAAAATGGCCCACATCCATGCCAGTGTGATCTGTGCATGCGTGTTATACTTTGTCTAGTCATACATAACTATATACACATCTGCAAGTGTGCAAAACGTGCACATGTGGCTGTGCGGGATGGGCGGGGTCATGTCTTCACCACTGGTCTGTACTTCCTGTGGGCCCCCACGTGCTCAGTAGCAACTTATGGAGTAATGGTGTTTTTATATTGATGTGGGTAGTGATTATACATGTGCATACAAATACAAATAATTTATTACATTGTACACATAAGATTCATTTATTTTAGTTTATATGTTATAGTTCAATATAACATGTATTATGTATTATATTTTCTTATTTTCTGTATTTTTTATGCTCTGGTACTTAAGAACTCACTGTATTTTCGGCTTTTTGGATACCATGTGGCAAGAGTGTTGAGGGAACAAACTGTTTTTTTTTTTGCGCTATCGGGGATTGAACCCAGGGGCATTCTACCTCTGCGCTAAACCCCCAGCCCTATTTTTTTATACTTTATTTTGAAACCGGGTCTCACAAAGTTGTGGAGGGCCTCACTAAGTAGAGAGATAGAGAGAGAGAGAGAGAGAGAGAGAGAG